>JBBMKF010325633.1:0-15221 GCA_037834155.1 Curcuma caesia
ATTCGGTTCAGTTGGAAGAATGTTGTAAGCTTTGATCAGCTCATCACTGCTCCTGAGCCCACTTCTTGAGCACTGTGCAACTAAATTGTCTTGGCCCTCCTGCCATTTTGTGCTGGCACCCCCTTCTAACCTTGTCCTCTCCACTCATCACTCTCTCCCCCTTTGCTTTCCCCTCCCTCCACTGCAGTTGCAGAGTGCAGCAGCAGCAGCAGCAGCAGCAGCAGCCTGCCCTTTCCTTCCACTTTCCCTCCCTCTTCTTCTGGTAGCTCATGCAGCGTACCATGGGGGCCCTTGGTTGGGGCCTTTGATGAGTGAGATCTTCTAAAGCTTTAGGTGGAAGTGATAAATAAAAACAGAATTGCGAGGAATTAAGAGTTTTGGAGGAGAGAAGAATTCTTTGCTTACCTTCTCTGTTCTTTATCTGCTTCTTGGGAGCTTCTAAATTCTAAAACTTTTGGGCTTCCTCATCTTCTTTGCGTGCCTTTCTTCTTCCTTTTTGGGTTGGTGTGGAGGAGGGAGAGGTGATGGTGGGACTCTCAGCTGGAATGGCCAGGAGCTGTGGTGCTTTGTTGGAAGAGCTTCAGGTTTTATTTCTTCTATCTTTCTGTGTTTCACTCTCAAGTTTCAGCTCTATATTCCACATAACTTCTCTGTTGATAATGATAGAAGTTTCTTTTAGAAAATAGCACAATTCGAGGGTTATTCACAGATGCCCATAGTTTGTTGAAGTATGAGAAAGAAACTTCTATATATTTGCTGAATCAACAAAATTTACCGATTCATTTTTGAAGAATCAAGGTATGATCTCAGGAAAGGTTCATATTTTCCCTTTTTCTGAATCACAGCAAATTTGGGAGGAAATTGGGGAAAGTAAAGCAGACAAAGACCGCATGCTTGCTGATGCGGAAAGGGAGTGCATTGAAATATACCGGAGGAAGGTTGATGAAGCTGGCAAGGCCAAGGCACAGCTTCATCAGTCTGTCGCTGCCAAAGAAGCAGAGGTTGCAGCTCTGGTTGCCACCCTGGGAGAGCATTCCTTTCATTCAATGGTATATCTCAATACCTGTTTAACTGACAAACTTTGAACAATTTAGATGAAATCGATTAAAAGGTTACTTGGATTCAGAAATAAGAAGAAAAAAACTTTCTAACTGGTGGTGTGCTTTATGATCCCTATGAATCCAGAAAGACAAGAAACCAGCAACACTGAGACAGCAGCTTGCTTCAGTCATTTCCATTTTGGATAATCTTAGAGCAAAGAAGGATGAGAGAACCAAAATCTTTTGTGATATGCGATCTCAGATAGAGAAGATCAGTGAGGAGATAAGAGAATATGAAAACCAACAGGATAACGCAACAAATCCTATCATAATAGATGAACATGATCTCTCAACAAGAAAGCTCGATGAGTACCGTGCTCAACTTCGTGCCCTCCAGAAGGATAAGGTACTTCATTCTTATCATGAACAAAGTAGAGAAAATTTTGTGCATACGTGCTTTCGTAGTTTGAGAACTTTGTTTCCTAACTCCATAGCCATTTTGTTATGCTCTTCACACACTTCACAGATGAGACTTATGTATGCATAACTTGAGTTCAACTATTTGCTTCTGCAAAATATGATTAATTGCTCATTTTGTCTTCCTTCCAGTCCGATCGCCTCCAGAAGGTTTTGGAGTATGTGAGTGAGGTGCACTCCTTATGTGGCGTGCTCGGGTTAGATTTCAGGAAAACAGTGGTTGAGGTGCACCCAAGTTTGCACGAGACATCTCCAGGGAAGCCTACAAGCATTAGCAACAAGACTCTTGAAGGTTTGGCCAAAACTATCTTGAAGCTAAAAGCCGACAAAAAGATTCAACTGCACAAGGTAATGGGTGATTATTCCTTTTCAGAACTCTCAATTTGCAGCCCCTAGATTTAATTGGTATAGTTTCTTGTATAGACGCGTGAAAATATGGAGTCACTATATGAGCTGTGGAAGTTAATGGATACATCAGAAGAAGAGAGGAGGCACTTTGTAAAACTAGCATGCTACCTTGACTCACCGGAACAGAATGTTACACATACCGGTTTACTCTCGCATGAGATGATTGAGCAGGTCTGGGAATTGGAGTTCACTTCGAGTTCCCCTTGTTTGGTAGATCATTTGAAATAACTTCCGTTGTCTGTGGATTAAATGTTTGACAGGTAGAGTCCGAAGTTAGTAGGCTAACTAACCTAAAAGTTAGCAGAATGAAAGAACTAGTTTTGAAGAGAAGGTCAGAACTGGAGGAAGAATGTAGAAAAGCACATGTCGAACCTGATACAAGCACGGAAACATAGAAAATCACTGCAATGATCTACTCTGGTGTTTCTCTTGGTCCTTGTGTATGAAGCTTGAGAGAATTTTGGCAACTCTTTCTTCTTAGTCATTGTCTGATACATGCTGCATCTCAGGTCTTGTAGATCCTTCTGAATTGTTAGCTAATATTGAAGCACAAATAATAAAGGTGAAAGAAGAATCGATAAGCAGAAGAGATATCATGGATAGAATAAACAAATGGCTTGCCGCTTGTGAAGAAGAAGTCTGGCTTGAGCAATACAACCAGGTATTTCTGATTCTCTAGTGACGCAAATAACATTCAGAACAGCACATTTAACCTGTCGATTATATTTGCTGCAAGTGCAGGATGGAAAGAGGTATAATGCTGGAAGAGGTAGTCATATAAACCTAAAACACGCAGAGAAGGCACGAATTGCTGTTAGCAAAATTTCAGGTACGTCGTTGTCTCACCTTTAACGCTGCGTGCAACCTTCATTAGTATGTAATTGAGTGAAGAAATGCTTTCAGCTATGGTGGACAATCTTATAAGCAAAACCTTTGCCTGGGAAGATGACAGGAAAAAACCCTTTCTATATGATGGGGTGAGTTACGAATTTCTGCTAACGCTTACAGCGCATGTAACTCTTTGTACATCTACTCGCGTCATTTGATAAGATGCTGATCAACTATGCTCGTGAATCACAGGTTCGCTTGGTATCTATTCTCGAGGAGTATAAACTTACTAGACAACAAAAGGAAGAAGAGAAGAAAAGATTTCGGGTACTTTCCTTTCTCTAAAATTATTAGACTACATGTTTTGCAAGTTTCAATCATATAAATGAGCAGTTTTATTAGAGCATACCTTCACTGTTGTAGGACCAGAAGAAGCTGCAGGCTTTACTGCTCTCGGAGAAGGAAGCAATATTTGGTTCAAAATCAGTCCCCAAAAGGAGCAACAGTTTGAACAGGAAGTACGCAAATGGAAACGGATTCATGACACCAGCACCACGACGGACATCAGTCGGAAGTGGAACCCCAGAGCTCCTCACACCACGCTCATATTCCGCTCGCGAGAATGGGTACTTCAAGGAGCCAAGGAGGTTGTCGATGGCAACGTTGAACTTTGTTGTTCTACCCAAAGATGACTCCATGTCCACACTCACATCCATCAGTGGTTCAGAACCTGAGTCTCCACTCCTAAATTAAAACTTATGGGTAGATGTGTTTTGTGATAGCTAACAGTCCAGGAAGTTGTTCATCATTGGTTACGAATTCAGCCTCGAGTGTATAAAGAGTGTGAATTAATTCTTGTATCAGTGTGTCACTGTTTAGGACTTATTGTTCCAGTTAGGTGATGTTTGAGTTGGCTGACATTTAGAATGTAGATATTGCTAATTATCTTGGTGTTTGTATTATTTTTGCTCAAATTGCATTTGCTAGTGTTTTTCTAGGTTTGTGCTGACGATGTATTCAGTTGTGGAAAGAAACAAGGATTGAGGTTTGTTTTCTTATGTAAGGTATATTTCATTGTGTATTGAAGTATTAAATTATCCCTTCTAAGTTGCATCAGTTAACTAAGCGCAAAAAAGTTTTTTGTTTCATGTTCTATGAATACTTTAGACAAAAGAATCATCCTAAAGGATTTAACGGAACGTATCTTGAATCTTAACTTGAAGCGTTTATATCCAATGCAACACAAATCATCAGATAGATAAGTAAAACTACAAAAAGTCATTTACTGAATACTGAATAGTCGATAATAAGTGCCTAATGTTGCCTAGATAAGAAAGGGCATTTAGCTAAAATGCCTAAAGATAGTTTCCACAACAGACTCATAACCAAGGGCAGAACTGTATGGATTGATCGCAAGTTGAGGGTGGGCTACATATATCAGCTTGTGTAAAACATTGTTACCGTAAAGTTTTCTTCCCTTTCTGGGTTTGATCTTAGCTACGGTGTAGATTCCAAGTGTGATCTATGATAAAATGCATCTCTAGCATGGAGAAAAGAAATTCTTACCAAGAGATTATCAAACTGAAGAGAAAGGATGCAGTTAATAGAACCTAAATTTTTTACAAAGAACTATTCTAAATTACAGATTTAGAGGTAACTAATGAGGTAAAACGAATAACTATTTTGTGTTCCAGACAAAACATAAATCAAGATACTATAAAATTCTCATCTGGCAGAATTGACAGTTCAACTTGTGTAAAGAGCCATTTGACTACAGCTTGTTCATCAGAACTACATGTTGCAAATATTAAACAGAAAACTACAAAACTTCTGCCTAACTAAAGATCTAATTTCAAAGCATGTAAAGCCAAAGGATGACACATCAACCCTACAAACTATCAAAAGAGCCTCTGCAAAAGACTACATGCTTATATACAGGTAAGAGAAGGCTAAATGCAGAGCCCAGGTGCATAGCTAATGAAATTTGTACAACCTTTACCTGATGGTTACAAATTTATTTGTACCATGTTTCGCCCAGTGATTCTTCAAGTCAATTGGGTTAGACAAATTATATCCTTCCCCAGTGAGCTTCTCCAAGACCTTCTTGAATGCGCCGAGGCTCATCTTCCGGCCAGCAATTCGCGCCCCTCTCTTCTTTGTGCTCATAGGGAGTGGGTGCATTGAAATATTAGTAGTGCAGCAAGCAGATTGCCACCCTCCAACTCCCCACTTATAGCATTGCCGTTGACTGCCTGTGCAAGAGCACACTGGTGTAGGTATGCTTGAAATGTCCAGGTCAAATCCATTTATAACGATATCAGTATTCTTCTTTGCGGTCCTTGCTCGATCACCAGAATGGCTAGTAGACTCATCATTTGGCGAAGGAACCTTCTTTGGCTTCTTAATCCTAGGGGCCTTACAAGGGTGAGGCTGCGTTTGGGATCTTTTTCTCAAAGGTGCCTCCTTTACACTTTGCAATTCATTTTCAATCACTGCAACCGCCTTTCCATCCTCTGGTGGAGGCCCAAGTTGTTGCACCATTGGCAGTGAACGGACTCCATGAGGTTCAGAAAGGATCGAGTAACCATGATCGAAGGGCAGCAAGTGGACCATTTTGTTATCTCTGTGATTGATACAACCATTTCGCACAAAATCCATTGGAACTGATGGCTGAGGAGGAGCATCACAGTCATGGCGAAGGAAGCCTCCATTCGGAAGAAGCAGCTTCGTGGATTCGCACTCGGTTGAGACCAAGGACATGAGCTGTAGCCCCAAGTTGCCTTTCAAGGTCTGCTCGCAGTAGGCCCAACCACGCATCCCCATTCCATCACCATCCATAACGTAAGGTAGAAGATAGAACAGCCAAAACTAGCAGTAAAGCCCTAACGATGATCCTTTTACAGATTAAAAAA
The DNA here is from genome assembly GCA_037834155.1 of Curcuma caesia. NCBI lineage: Eukaryota > Viridiplantae > Streptophyta > Magnoliopsida > Zingiberales > Zingiberaceae > Curcuma > Curcuma caesia. Next base: position 5,666 of record JBBMKF010325633.1, read on the forward strand.
GTATCAACTCATCCGCCGCATTGCCGCCTTCTGATTAAAAAAATAGAAAATCGCAGCATCAAATGCACAAATCCTGTAGAAACATAAGCTAAAACAATAAAAGGCGGCATTTTGACACAAAACTAACACCAAATCGGTTCTACCGCCTTCATCTCGCCAAAACAAGATCACACACCAAAAAGGCAGAATAAGATAGGGCAAAAACATATACCAGAACTTCCATACCCAGAAAATGGAAGAAGAAAAAGGTGGAACAGGAAGAAAAAATGGAGAAAGAAACAAAAACCAAAAAAAGAAGAAGAAGAGGAAGAAAGAGAGCTTACTTTGTGGAGAAAGAGATGATGTTAGGGTTCTTTTCTTCTTCCTGGCAGGGTGTAAGATCTATGCTATTTATAATTTGTGAGAAATGTGATTTTCATCAGTTTTGAAATTTACAAAAAAAAGTGATTTTTGAAAATAAATTTATATATATTTCCTTTTGCATCTATCTGTCCATGGAAGTTGACTCTCGTGTTTGTTCTTAATCACAAAGATGACAACTTTGAAACTTGCGTCCTTATCACAAGCTTATCCGTTCTCTGAACTTGAACTAGTTCACAAGAGTTTTTGGCAAGATTCAAATTTAGCTTTTTAATCGAGGTAAATTGTTCATGACACATTCAAATAACATATCTCATTGTCTATAAACATGCACATAACCATGTTTTATCGAAACAAAACTATTGCCCAAGGCGAGGCCGGAGGTTGTACTTCCGATCGTCTGGAACCGAAATCACCGAATTCTCTCCGACTTCCTCGAGCAACGAGTAATCAGGATCGAGTTTTTCGTCTTCATCATCAGGCAATTCCTCGCACATCCATGAGTACCAGCTCTTACTGATAATATCGTCACTCTCCGAGCATGAACACAACTCTGCATTCTGTTCCATGATCCGGACCTTCTCCACCAACGTTCGCAGCAGCTGATGATTCAGTATCTCATAGTCTCTGAAAGTGAACAGGGAGTGAAGTATTTGGGTGGTAGCAATGACTAGGAAGGAAGATCTGGTTAGGAACACTTTCGATAAGATTCGAGATTGTTGATTGAAGTCATCTTCGGCATGCTTAACTATGAGAGCCTCGATCACGAATGTGGCACACAGAGCTGAAGACGTGAAATTTTGAGAGTGGCTTTAGCATCCTAATAATAGCATGAATCCAATCCAAATGCTAGTTCAGTATGAAGTTCGTTTTTACCTAAATAAAGCCGTGCCCGGATACTGTAAGTCTGTTTGGTGCTGGTGAGCATGTGGAGAAGGAAGATGGCGCAGGAGTAGAAGAAGAAAGCCTTGATGAATCGCGACTCGACTAAGATCGCGTTGTGCAGCGCGAAGAGCTTGTCTAGTGCAGCAAAAATGTTGGCTTGCTTCGATTCAAATTCTTCCTGATACATAGAAAAGAAATCGTTATTATGTTTAAGATGGTATGAACATGTATTATATTTACATGTAACAAACCTGAGCTGCTAATATCGATTGAGAATTCTTGATCAGACGAGCATGAGCATTTTGGATCTGCTCTTGTCCTCGTAGCAACTCCTCTTGCTGCTTATGACCGAGCTCAGCTAGCCTTTGCAGTGTTCCCCTGCAAGAAGACATGAAGTGAAGCCATTGAAAGGGAAGTAAGCTGAAGGAATTTGGTGAGCTACCTGCTTTCTTCCATGGCTAGTGATTGGAACTTTGCGAGGGTATCGAGGCCTTCGAGCGCCATGGCCTGCCTGTCCAGAAGCTGCCTCTGCTTCTCTAAGGACGAGCCGGCGACGTCGCCGATATCGTCGGCTTTGCTTTGGAGTTGCTGCATCTTGGAGGTCATGGAATCGCCTACGGCCTGTATTTCCTTCTCGATATCGATAGCTTCCTCCCTCAGTCTCAGCATTCCGTCGTCCAGGCTCTTGTAGGACTCCTGCAAGTCAGAGATGCCGGCCATGAGCTTCTCCTTCATGTCGAGCTGCCCTCCTCGGAGCTCCGACTGGGAGGCTGCGATTTCCTTCGACTGTTCGAAGATCGCCCGCGAGTGCTGCAGCACGCTGTCGATCTGCTCCGCCACTGCGCTGGACGACTGCGCCAGTTGGTGCGTCCGGAGGCCGATCGAAGATAGCGAGTCCTGCACCTCGTTTGCATTTTGAAGCAGTTTCTCCGACGTTGCTTCTATGGCTCCGAGCTTCTCCTCTGCAAAGTGAGCTGATCTCGATAACTCGTTCACCAGCCGCTCCGTGTCATGCTTGAACGCATCGGTCCTGAGAAAGAAACACAGGGGAAGAAGTTGATGCAAAATGAGCTTTTCTCAAAATCTCATCTCGTTTCAAAAACTTACTGCAATTGGTGGCAGATGGAATTGGTCTCCAGGAAGAACTCGAGATATATTTTGTGCTCCAAATCGTCCAATTTCTTAAGGCATTTCACCATGGACGCCCCTTCGCCGCACGAAGGAAGAGCTGACCTGCCGGAATCAATCTGAAAGCAATCACTCAGTTTCCACGCCAATCTCGACTGCTTCTCCTTGTTGGATACGATATCCGCGCAGCTGGAGAAGAGGCTTCGGTACGCGTTGTGCCAGCAAGTGTTCGGGCCGGCAAGCTTCCTCCTCGCGTCCTCTACCAACTTCACCCCTCGCCGATCGTCGAGATTTTCCACGGAGAACTGCGCGGCCACTCCGCCGACGAGCTCGCTCAGCGCGCCTTGCTGTGCGGAGGACGGAGCAGAGAAGGGCCAGGGAAGGCCATGGCTCCCGAAGCATAGACATAGTAAGAGAAGCCATGACAAGGAGTGCATCCTCGCCATGCTTGAGGATGAAATCCCTCAACCTCTATCAGAATTGTAGTCTGTAAAAGAAACAATTGATCAAAACTTTCGAGAACAGAGAGATAAAAGAGGAAGAACAATCAATGCATGTTCTAATACAAATATTGCGACCATAAATTGCGTTTAATATGAGTTTTAATTCTTGCAAACATGCTCCTTTCGTGAAACTCTTCTAGTAGAAGATCATATCAGGACAATAAAGAGAGCAAGCTGTTCCATGAACTGTGATAAAACCTTAGACCGGCAATTTCGATCAAGCGCTGACATGCTCTAAATTGAAGCAGACAACTTTTGAAATCTTAATATTGTGGGGGAAGAGAGCTTGCAGAGGAAGAGACAAACCTGAGAAAACTTGGAGAGGAAGGAAGAAAAAGAGAAGCTTTTGTCGTTTTGGCTTGTAGTTGATGCGCCGAAGGAAAAGCGACCTGTTATGGCGTTTAAGGAGTCGGTTTATCTTCGAGGAGGCACGTCCAGTCGCGATGAAGAGGGGCGCGCCTATTTATGGGAAGAAAGCGATGAAAGCAATATCAAATCTTGAGACAATTTAGGAAACAAATAATGATAACAAGAAAAAAACCCACGTGGCGGCCCATGCTCGGGGTGCTCCCTCTCCGCTCTGCCCGCTGACGGTGGCGGACCAGAGGACGGCGCCAATGTTCTGGGATTTACGCGGGAAGCCGAGGAATTTCCGGCGCCGGCGGCCGTCAAGGAGGAACCGCCGAGGAGCCTGTGCCATCTTGTTCCTGAACCGTCGGCGACGGCCTGGAAGACGCTTCGCCAGACTTGCCACTCGGCGGCAGCGGCTCGCACTAATTGGCTTCGTCGTGGACGGCGGTGGCGGAGGCTGAGGTGGTTTCGGCACTCCATTGCTCGTCAGCAACAGAGGCAGAGGAGGTGGAGACGGCGGCGGTAGCGGCGCCGGCGTTGTGCTGCTAATTACCTCCGGCGCAGGGGCGACAACTTCGCATGGCAACACGGCGTTGTAAAAAAAATGATAAATCCCAATCAGTCTCATAGACTTAATCCCTGGGGGTGGCCGGTTCGGTCCCACGAAAGTTTCCCACCGACCACCAGAATAAATCGGAAAGCGCATACGGTGGCCAATCCAGATTCCCACTGACACGGCGCTGTATCAGTAACTTGAGGTGGCACAATTGGGGGCCGCAGCAGTGTAAGGTGCCAATTGATTCGCAGTCGTGAAAACGCGCTATGTTCGTCGGAAACCATTGACGATAATGTGATGAAGAAGCCGGAGGCTTCATCCTAGGGGGCCGGAGTTCTTCGCGGGCCGCAACTCTACCAACGCCGCAGCCTACTCTGCTTGCCGCCGGCACCACTGTCGTTTCCCCAAATGTACATGAATGTTTTGTTGCTCGAACAACCTTCCAATTTATTTATTGTACATATTACTTAGCCATTTCAAAAACTTGACATTCAACAACCGTCAGTAATATTTTTTTTCAACATAACTGAACACTAGTCTTCTACTTCATGGATGTAGAAGATTATGATTAAGGTTGCATTAAACTAGCACTTCTACCATTCCAAACCCTCATCCCTAGATTGTCAAAGATGAACAAGACTCAAGTTGAAGATCAACGAGACTACGGAGAATGAAGTCGAAGAGGAAGTCAAGTGCTATAAGAATGCAGCAAACGCAAGCGGCAACATGAAGTTGGGGATGGAAGATGATATCGGCTAGGATACCTGTGTCTGCACTTAAATGGTATCTATGAAAATCTGCTTAATCTTTCTGAGATTTTGGTATCTATGGAATTGTATTATAAAATTGTCCTAACTAACAATATTTAACACGATAAACACGACCACGATCATCAGAAATCTAACAAGAAATATTTCAACATGGAGTTTGTTGTTCTGTAAATTGTTCGTGTACTGCAAATAAACATGGGTTTTGAGAGCAGAGAATATTAGCTAAACTATACCAGTTGCGTTGCAGTGACAGCCAAAGTATTTTTTTTCTTCCAGAGAATTGTCTTGTAGAAAGCAGTCTCCAACTTATTCGTCGTATGGGTATGGGTGGCGTCATTTTGGAGCTGCAGAGGTTTTAGGGAAAACAACAAAGAAAAAAAAAGAGTTAAATAGTTTGCTACATAATTTATAGGCATACAAACTAGATGGAACTCACTGCTCGTATCCATTATCATTCAAATATCATCCATGCAGCATAATCTAAATGAAGGGCATTCGAGGTCACAAGATATGAAATACTGATACGAAATTATATCATTGCACTTCAATTGGTTCAGAGCACATTTCTATGTACACAATGCACAAGCAATGCAGTTATTAGCCTGTTCAGAGTGAACTGAATCACACTAGTGTTAATATCTCAAACAATGCCAATAAATCATACACATTGCAGGCATACACTGTCTCACATCAGCCAACCTTGAGCTTATGTATGGTCTTAGGAATAAGCATACTTTCTCCACAAGTGGTTAGTCATCAGTTTGATAAACACTCTTGCCTTCACAATGTGGTATTTGTCATCCTTGTGTAAGTGTGTATCCGACTGGTGTTTATATAAAGTGCTAAACCATTTTGCACTGATGGACCTCCCATCACAGTGCCACATGAACAAGAAGGGGGAAACACAACTAACAGTATTTGCAATTCTTCTCTATGCCTCAAATATCCTTTACCCGTAAATCTCCTAAGTAACATGACTGCATCAGAGGTTCCCTAGAGAAGAATAAGTGCTCAGTTGGAATATAGGTAAAATTATAGGTGACAAAGATTAGCAAAAAATCATCAAGAGGAAAAAGGGAAAAATGAATAAAAAAAAAATTCAGGCATCATATAGATTAAAGTCAAATCACGGAGGTATATTGTCCTAAAAATTCAATACAGAAAAGGCTCTGATTTTCAATGAAACCACATGTTGCTGTTTATATCACCTTACAAATTTATAGAAAGGTATAAGGTAACTAATAAAGTGAAAATTACACAAGTTGAAAGAGTGTTGGGGGAATACTTGGCAAGTTGGATTGGTGAAAATGATCTTTTTCATGGATCTTCAGGGTGAAAAATCATCAGATTTGGAATAGGTAAGATTGACACTTGAAAAGTGTTTTCCAGAATTTCAACTTGAGGAATATCGGCAAAACAGGTTGACATTTGACAACATTTCCTCAACATGAGGAAAATAGCGTCCATCTTCAGTGATCCCTTACCATCACAAACTTTCACAGAAGTTGCATATTCAATCTGAAATTTTGATGTGATATTCAAGAAATATTTTTCTTTCAATAGAAAAACAACCACAAACTATGCATGAAGACTGCCTATTAAGTGGTAGTGAACATAAGTTACAACTTGGAAGGCCATTAAATATTATATATATAGTGTATATATCTTCTTCTACGACATTTGGCAGCGTGTTTTCTGCTACCAATAAGGAATCATAGACCAAAAATCTAGTTAAAAATTTCTTTATAGCCTATATAGACAAACATATGTTTGTATTTCTGTGTTTTGTCCAAATCAAAATCTCAGCCAGGTCACCAGCATATTCTGACATTGCCACAGTTCCTTAGACTAAATAGTAAATATCAATCAGAGTTGGTTAGCAGCCAACAAGCCATCACCAGACTTAACTTCGAAGTTCAGTCCTGATATCGTACTGTTCCAACATAATGTAATTTTTATATTGTTTAATGACAAACTGCAGACTCAGATTGTGTTCCTAACAGAATATTTGAATTGACGTGTAGATCAGATTTTCTTTTCTCCCCTATACTAGTGTTTTTCATTTTTGCAAACTTGCCTCCTTTATCCCATCGTTGCTTTTGGTTAGTGATCATCCAATGTGTTATTATACTATAAATACTCTCAGTACTTCCTACTACATCTAGAATGCTAACATCAATCCATCACCTCTCAGCAACCAACTCTTGACCAAAAAAGAACCTTCTTTCTTAAATCAGAAATTGATCTTTTGCATTTATCAGTTGCAATGTAAAAGTTTCCTTGGCAAAAATCCTATAAGAACAGCCAATCCAAGCATGCTTCTAAATGTCTCCTTTATCAGACTTCAGTCACTTTAGAAATAACATTTATATTTCAGAATGAAACTGCTCTCTACAGAATGAAATCTAAGTTAAGTTGGTAAGAGAAATAAAAGCTCCTTCCATATCTAATAATTATTCCTTTAGATTCTTGAGTAGTTCTCGGCTGAGTGCAAGGGTGTACATCGGGCATGCACCAAATGTTAGATAATAACTATTCTTTGTTGATAAATTCCTTAAACACTCTATTTTCCTTTAACAGTGATCAATCAAGCACCAGTGCACCGACAAAGATGGATGCCCTGATCTCAGAAGATACAAAAAGACAAGCTAATTTCTTGGTTAGGAAGGAATCCTACCGATAATAGCGACAAGAAGGACATGGAAAAAGATGAAAGCGCTCGTACCTATAGAGACCAATCGAAAAGTTCCTGGGCTTCATCTAGGAGCTTCTTATTCCCGTTGCAGGAGTGCACCGTCTGAAACTGCTCGACGGTGAGCTTGCGCGTGATCCATCCAACTTGGAAATATATATATTGGGAAGGTGGGAGGTCGACCTTGATAGCGTCGACCTCCAGCCAAATCAGGAACCGACGGACCTTAACTCCCTTGAGGTCCTCGATGCCGCCGTATCTGACGATGCCAGAGACCTTGGTCTCGTAGTAGATGAGGTATTCGAAATCGACGTAGCAAGGGCCCTCGAGATCGACAGAGAAGCTTCCGTTGGAACTCAGGGAGAAGGACTTGACCGTGTTGGGGAGGAGACCCGGAGGGAGGCCGTACTGAGGTAGGAGATCGTAGATGGTGGTGCCGTTAGAAGTCGATGAGAGGTCTTCGGCGGCGGCGAGGGAGAGAAGGAGAAGATAGGAGAGGACGAGGAGGAAGAAGTGAGAAGAAGATGAGGGAAAAGAGAAGATCGTCATGGCGTCCTGGAAACGAGTTTGAGATTTGGGGAAGAAGGTTCAAAGATCGTTGCGTTTGTTTCGGACATTTCGCCGTTTTGGAGCTTTACCAGATCAGAATTAAATCTAAATTTAAGGGCCAATCTGTTATTTGTTCAACGGGCTGGGCCTAGGTTAACGGGCGGAAACCGAAGCCCATCCCGCTAATGCGCAACGAATGATTCAAAAAAATATTTTACCCCTTCCCTCTTTCGTTCCTTTCCGATCCGCCGCCTTCCATCCTCTTCCACCTCCGGGCCGCGCTCCGGCTTCGTCCTCCGCCATGGAGTCTCCTCGGCCCCAGACGAAGAAGCGGAGAGTCTCCGAAGAACCGCCTCCGCCCTTCTACAAGACCCGCCTGTGCCTCAATTTCATCGCCACCGGGTGCTGCCCCTACGGGGATTCCTGCACCTACGCGCACGGCCGAGACTACCTCCGCCAGGATCCAAGGACAAAGAGGGGGGGATTCCTTTGTTCACCTAGGAGCTCCGGAGGATCGGGCTTCTTCGGCATGGGCCAGCAGGCGGATAGGAAGGATCCCCAGGAGCGACGGGAGCTAGGGCCGCCTATGTGCTGTTACTCCTTTGCTGCTTCTTCAGAGGTTTGCTACGGCTTGTTTTGTAGGATAAAACATTATAATGACGTATTTTATTCCAAAGCTTCAAAATTAATTTTAAAGTATTTTCTGAATTATATTTTTAATATCTTAATGGCTTCTTTCCTTTTCCTCAAAAAATATAATTTGGAAAAAAAATACTTTTCTACCATTTAATCCTTTTTTTTCTTCTTCACAAACTGACTTTTTTTTTAATGTTTCTTTTGGCTGAGTTGAAGAAGAAACTGGTGAGTAGTGAAATGGAAATGAAAAAAAATTCTGAAGGGGCTCTGCGAGGCACTCAATCCATATCTGTCAATGACCCTCTTTAGTTGAATTTAGTTTCCCATGAGTGGGATTTTGCATATAAGTTAATTGTAAATAACTGTTCATTAATTTATATTGTTGAACTGTTATAAAGATCATGTTTCTTGATTACAGTTCATCAGTGTTACATTATTTATCATGTGCTTTTATCACTTGTTTCATGTCTCAGTTAGCCGGTGTTTGTTTGCTCTGGTGAGTCTATTTTCGATGGGAACTACTCAAATGGTTGCTAGTTTAGTTGCTAAACTTGTGTGTCTATTTCTATCTAAAATATGCATTTTGTGAATACTCAATTCTTGATGTTAATCCAAGTTCACCTCTTATAACAAACAAATAAATGTTCCCAAAAAAAATTATGTATATAAAAGAGTCGAATCTATACACTTCTCAGCATGTGAAGACAGGAGAATCGATATTAAAGAGTAAATGAATAGAATGAAGTCAATACACCCAAAATAAATAGTTGATGTAGCATTCAATCACATCAGAAGCACCTGAAGCCAGGGCAAATTGATAAGATTATGAGGAGAATAAGGAGACCGATGATGCCGAAAACAGCCAACTTTATCTTCATATTGTCTACCCACATTTTCCTTTTCAGTTTTGTGCCTTGTTGCCTGAAATCTTGCGCCTGAAATATCACAACATAGCATATCGACTAGAGCTACGATCATGGAATGATTGTGTAATGAGATGAATAGGTTCTGATATGAAAGAGGCCATGACTTCTTTTGCAAATTAAAAACAGCATAACTTGCTACCTTGGATGGCAATTACCTCCACATATATGACAAATAAATGTTCAATTCATACCTGGGAGCG
>JBBMKF010325849.1:0-15219 GCA_037834155.1 Curcuma caesia
CGAACGAACGTGAAATTTATTGACTGTCACGTCATTGGAGGTAGCCATTGCCGTCTTCTTCTCTGCTAAGCTCTTTAATTACTTTCTATCTGTGAAAAGTTTGAGTAGGAGAGTGAAGTGATTCTGATCCTTCTGCTCTACTTATACACTGAAAAACTCCACTAACAACTTATCTAAACAAATGGAAAGGAGACAGAGAGAATCCTAAATCAGCGAGCCACCCATGCATGTGATGAAAATTTAAGCCCTGCTATGCAATGTAGGAGATCTGCAAACAGTCCCCTTTTGTTTAAAACCCACAACACATGATTGCCATTATTCCACTGACAATTATGATGTTTAGGTTGCTTGTCTCCTGTATATTTCTTTAAGATGCCTTGCCATTGTGTCCTGCTTGTCTCCTACCGCTCTTCCAAACTAATCCAACACCATAGCTTGCTTCTCGATCTCACGTATAGGTTTCTAGCTAGTTCATCGAACTTGAGCACTGAACTTATTTGCCAGAAAACCAATTTATATGTGCTATACTTCTTGCTCATTTCAGTGGTTGCCTAAAAGTTGTCTGCTCAAGTTAAAATAATAGGTGATGCTGGTGGAGCAGCAAGCATGCTGTGTGGGTGTCTTAGAAAATGAAGCCGGAGCTTTTTCCCTCTGTTGTGAAGAAATAATTGTTGCCGTACTTGGATGGTACTGCTACTGTAAAAAATTGCAACTGCAAAATGCTAAGGCTAAAGGTTCTCTTCATCTTAAAGCATACTATTAAAAGTTTCACTTTAGCAGTGTCTGAATATAAGGTAAAATTGCTATGTCCGTGAACATGGATCTTTTGAGACCATTTTGATCATAATTTTTTATTCAGATTAAATTATAGAGTATATAATATATCAAATCGAAGATCGGCTCAATCTTAAACTCAAAAAATATCATTTAAAATTTTTTTAAAGTCTTTGAAGAATTTTGATCCTTTTTATTAAGATTATTTTAGTCTTTTGTATAGTTATTTTTAGATTGTTTAAACATTTATTTAGTTAATGTTAAGGCATTATCTTTGTTTTGAGTTCATATTATCCAATTAAACCATGAAAAGAATTTTATGCGTTTTGTGATTTTCGGCGTCTTCCCTGAAATTCTCTGTTAGATCTAGTCTACAGAATAATTGATATTCTATCCTACGTTAAATTTGACCTCCCACTTTATGTCCTTTGAAATATCTTCTTTTAACTAGCCTCCTCATCTTCAAATAGTTAGAGGTGAGGGATTACTTTTGTATCTTAAAATGTAAGATATATAATGGTAAGTGGTCGACGGTGTGACATTGACCCAACCATAATAGTAATGGATTATGTATATCTATAATATATCAAATTAAAAATTATTTATAGATTTACATTTATTATCAATGTAATCCATAACGACTCAGTCTTAAGTTCAAAAAATATCATTTAAAATTTTTTCGGAGTCTTTCAAGAATTTTAGTCTTTTTTATTAAGATTATTTTTGTCTTTTATATCGTTAAAATTTTTAGACTATTTAAATATTTATTTAGTTGATGTTAAAACATTATTTTTGTTTTGAGTTAATATTATCCAATTAAATCATGAAAAAAAATTTCTACATTTTGTTTTTTTATGCCTTCTTTATAATTTGTTATTAGAATTAGTCCATAAAATAATCGCTATTCTGTTAGATATCAAATTTTACCTCCTACTTTGTCCTTTGAATTTGTCTTCGTTTAACTAGTTTCCTCAACTTCAAATAGCTAGAGGAGAGGGATTACTTGATGTATCATAAAATGTAAGATATATAATCGCAATTGGTCGACGTTGTACTGACCCAACCATAGTAGTTAATGGATCACGTATATGTCATTAAATCAAGTATTTTGATTGAAGGTGTTTAGTCAAATATGACTTCAATCATTCAACTAATACAATAAAACCTGCTTTATCCTTTCAATCACAAAATCAAGTATCAAATCTCTTTGTCTACTTAAAAACTAAATAAGATTAGGTCAAGTTCATCCTTGCATAACAAGGTTGCCGACAACTAGCCATAAACTATAATTCAAGAGCCAATCAAACAACGATAAGTTAATAACAGATCGACTTGATGATCCAACAAAAGATAAGTCATTTTATATCATTTCAAGTAGTCAGCTTATACTAGTAGGTTATATAATATCGCATTATTGATCAATTACAATATTGCCATCTAAAAAGTACTAATTAACAAGCTTTTGACTTACTAGATGCGTGGTTAAACAAATGATAAATTGCAAAATGAAATAGAAGAAAAGATAAATTTAATTAGTCAAAGAAAGCTATATATGTATATAATGTATATTTGAAAATATTTTAATTTAGTCATTATAACTTTAATTTAAAGGACTAATAGGTGTGTATAATGTCAATATTAGTGCAAATCTAAAAAATCAATTTTTTTAGTGAACTATAATATAATCAAATCATATAGTATTTTTAATATTGTAGGTAAAGTCATTGGAATTATTGTTGCTATTGTATTATTTACTGAAATTCTTGTTCACATGCGTTTGATGACTTTAAAGAAATTAAATTCATACCAAATTATATTATAAAAAGAGCTTGAATTATTAGCAAATTGACACCATTGAATCATATTGGTCCATTGAGTATGTTTGTATATTATTTTTCTTCTAATTTTGCGTCTTTTAAAACCATCAAATATTTGAGTCAAAATATTTGACAATCTTAAGGGACTCATATTTGTGCCATATGGCACCATTGCACCCACACCAATCTCTTAATTTTGTCTATTTTTTTTTTCAAATTGTGAGTTATTTAAAGTCATCAAACACTTTTGTCTAAAAGTGCTTAATGACCCCTCAATTTATATTAGATGAACACCATTGCACTCACTAGTTTTCTAAGTTTGTGTGTATATATTTTTTGATATTAGGTAAACGATTTTTTATGATTCACCTATCAAATAAATTTGAAATATAACTTACACACATCTAGAAATTAACTTTTAAAATATTCGATATCAGTAAGATTCAAAATCTAATTTTCTTAATTATTCCTTTGGTAAAGTATTTTACCATGTACCTAATGGATGAGATTTTTTTTTCTTTTTTACTTAATTTCAAGCAGATTGCATGATTCACTCCAAATGAGACTCGATCGGGTTCACTTCTTATATTATATGTATGCTCCAAAGTTGTCCCCGGTACAATTGAATTGATTATTATGGAGTAAATTTGTTGAAGTGGATAAGATTGAATCTCAGTGAAGGTAAAATAATGTTCTTCTCCGTAGTGATTAACTATAGTTTTTTGATTTATTTCCTCACAGATAGTCGTAGAACAGATCATAAAAGACCTTTGGAATGACGAATTTCATCTTTTACTAAAATATGTTCCAAAGTTACTGTCTTGAATGCATTAACACGCCTTTAATTAATTAAAGTTATTTTTTTAACAAGTGATGTAAATTTAATAAGATGCTGGGAAGTTGTGTGTGTATATATATAATCCGATCGGGAAAGTGCCAACTACTGATTCAACCAGGTTAAATCTTGAAAAAGTCGACATTAAGATTTTAAATTTAAACTCAGTATGAAGAATTGAGGGGCTCTGATAACTATATTTTCACACATACACACAACAAAAAAAACAGTCGCAATCTGGAATATAAAGTATGTATATACACAATATTGTCTGCCGTCCAATCTACGTAAGAACGTAACCCATCGTGATTTTTATGTCTATACAGTTCTAATTAAACAACGTAACTAATTTATTTGCTTAAGAACGTTCCCTTTGTTCTTTATTCCATGCACAAATTGTTTGGGTCAAACTTGAAAATTTCAATAGAAAAAAAAAAGAAATATGATTTATTAAAGTTGCATGCATAGTTACGTGTTTAGGAGTATGTCATAATCCTATATATCCTACTTAGTTGACTTTTTTTTTAATTCTAAGTATCAAATTTTTATTATCCGATTAATTTTAAAATAATTAATTTGATCTATAAAAGTTTATCATCGACTATTACAATAAATAAAAAATATAGATGGATGTTAATGGACAATCCAATATTATAAAATTTTAAAACTCTCTATATGTAATATATTTGAATCTCTGTTATCTAGAGAATCTACAACATTTTTACGATTGCATCGTAATCTCGGGACTACTTAGTTGATTTTTGCCATGCATTCCAAAGCACAAACATCATTGATTTGGACCAATTATGATGTTACTGATTCAGTTATTCTTATAAAATAATTAAATAATTCAAAAATAATTATATAGTAGACCAAAATTATTATACTGCTGTTTTTTATTTAAATTTTAAAATTAAACATACAGATGCATCCTAGAAATTTATTGGTCTATGTTTTCAAAGCACTCAAAAAAAAAGTCATAACATTTTAACTAAAAACTATTGCATTATTTTGGATTAGATGTAGTCTTTTATTTGATTCACAAAACCTTTTTATTTAAATTATCTACATTCATAGAGCTTTTTTTTTAAAATTATGATATGATAAATTTTATATTTAAAATTTAAATTTTAATATATATGGGCAAAAAAAACATCCCATGTTTAACAAATCATCAAATGGGTGACTCATCATATATTTTATTTCAAAAATACTTTTACTTTTAGATATGTTATAAATAACTACTTTGTAGCTATTATAATATTATAACTACTCTTACTTTTAGTGTTATTATTATAGTAGCTATATGATTAATTATTGCATGTTGTAATAGCTATTGTACAGCTAATACAATACCATTATAGTATTGTAACAACTTCTTATTAGTTATTATAACTGTGTATTAGCTATCTAAGTAGTTGATATATTTGTTTTAAAATAATTTTGATAAATTTAAAAATTTTGATAAAGGTTAAATAATTTTAATTAAATTAGTAAAAAGTATTTTGATTTAATAGTATTCAAGATTTAAGGTTTAAAGATTTAAAATTTAAAATTCAACTACAATCGTATAACAGCTACCTAATTAACTATTACAAATATTTTAAATGATTAATTTAAAATAATTTTGATAACATTTAAATAATTTTGATCAAATTAATAAAGAATATTATGATATAATAATATTTTTTATATATTAATTTTGATTAAAATGAAATAGTCTATTTTCACGGTGCATTAGCCATGAGTAATTGTTATACGTTATAGCAGTTAGTCGATAGTTATTATAAAAGTACAATAGTATATGTTAAGGCCTACTACAAAGAAGTAGAATAGCATTTGCCATATAACGCCTATGGTCAACAAAATTTAGTGGCATAGAACCACTACCCCAAGACAACCGAAGCCTTTGCTATCAAGAGGGAGATTTTGTCTTCTTTGATGCGACATTCCTGTCCAGTACACGGCTTGCTACAATGGCCTTTGATTGAGTGGAGCACTTGGTAGAGTAGAGGTTCGTGCGAGTGCTCTTTGTTTTTTTTCATACTTTTTTTGAAGTGGAATTCATTATCTTAGCAGTTGGTCGATCCCACAACCATCTATAAGAAGATAAATCAAGAAACTACAGTTGATCACAATAGAGGCGGATATTGCTCGACTTCATCAAAATTCAAATCTTTGCTCTCTTCTGTAAATCTTTTTTATCGTAACTAACTCAATTATGTCCGGAGCGCTCCTCTTAATACTTGATAGAACTTTTGCTTTTATTCGTGTGCATCTTTAGGGAGTGCATTTTGGCGTCAATAATCATCCGGAAGAACAATTTAGTTAGTCAATGATGACCACTTGACAAGTTTCTCTATAAATCTGACACCGTCACACAAATTTGAAATAATCATTCCAAGAACAGCATCAATGGAGAAGCAGCCGGCCGCCACCATTTCCCTCTTCCTCCTCGGTCTGACGATTGTCTTAGCGACTCTCACAACACGGGCGGCTGCGAGGTCGCCGGCAGTCTTCGTCTTCGGCGACTCCACCGTCGACGTCGGAAACAACGACTTCTTGCCCGATGATGCACCCAAAGCCAACTTCTACCCTTACGGCGTCGATTACCCTGGCATGATTCCCACCGGCCGCTTCAGCAACGGCTTCCTCGGCGTTGACTTCATCGGTAATATATACCAGCAATTCTATAGATCCGTTTAGAAACTAAAAGATAATTCAAACTCTGATATCGATTATCATTTTGTGTGATGATTAAAGCCAAGGCAGCTGGGTCAGCGATGAGCCCGCCGTCTTTTCTCTCTCTTTCCAACGCCGTCCAGGCGAGGCGAGGTGTGAACTTCGCCTCCGCCGGCTCCGGAGTTCTCGACGACATAGTAAGTAATTCATGAAATTAAAACAAAAATACTGTGATGATTTAGTTGATGATCGCTTCTGTTACAGGGAATAGATGTAGTGACAATGACCCAACAAATTAAAGATTTCGCGACAGTCGCCGGGGACCTCACGGCGAACACGGATCCTCGATTCGCCTCCGCCTACTTGAAGAAATCACTCTTCTACGTCAGCGTCGGGAGCAACGACCTCTTAGCCTTTGCGGACGTCCTCATCCCCAGAAACACTACCCAAAAGGACGAAATCGTGGCTTATATTCTCTGGCAATTTAAGGATCAGCTGCAGAGTCTTTACGACCTCGGAGCACGAAAGTTCGCGGTGTTCGGGACTGGACTAATCGGGTGCGTTCCGTACTTGAGGAGGATGACTCCGGCCGGCGAGTGCAACTCCGAGCTGAACGATCTGTCTCTGAGGTACAAGACTGCGACGAAGGCTCTGCTGGAGCAGCTTGCCGTGGAATTGGAGGGGTTCAAGTATTCCTTCTCTGATTTCTACGAAATGGGTAGCCTAATGTTATCTAATCCCCATAGATACGGTGAGTAGTGCTTCGTGCAGTTCCTCATCAAGTTAATTGATGTGCTGACGATCGATTACTGAACAGGTTTTACGGAGGTGAGAGCTGCGTGCTGTGGATCGGGAACGCTGAACGCGGAGGGGCCGTGCGCGCCCAACGCCACCTACTGCGGCGACCGGAATCATTACGCCTTCTGGGACTCATACCATCCGACGCAGGCCGTGTATCGGGTGGCAGCTTGGCTGTCGCTTTACGGGCCACCGCAGCTTGCTTACCCTGTCAACATCCAGAGCTTGCTGAAGAAGAATTAATTAACAAGATATCTTCTGCTTTTTTTGTCTTTAAACAATAAGAAAATTGAATCACTGGGATCTGTATGGTGGTTCAATTGTGTTTACGATCCAATTGGAATGAAGGGGTACGACCTGATCCAATTCAGTAGCAAGAACAGAGCAGAGCAGTGTGGCCTTTGTTTTATTTGATTTAGTAGCAATACTTGAACATCAAAAACGAACTCCAATGGCGACAAGGGCATTGGAGTCGAGCACACTTACAAATTGACGACGACAATTAAGCAAAACAATGCATGGAAGCAAACACACATGATCAAATTCAAATAGGCACGCACTCCGATCTGCTGCTTTAACGGATTAGATGATGTGGGGAGGCTCCTGTTGCATCTCGACGACCCTCTTCCATGAGGGGCGGCTGGATATGGCCTTCCACCACCGAGCCACCCTCTTCCTGGAGGTGAACAGCGAGCCGCAGTCAGTGTGGTGGACGAGGCGATGCGCGTTGGGGAGGTGGGAGAGGTCGGCCAACGTGAACTTGTCGCCGGCCAGGTACTCAGTCTCGTCGAGGCGACGGTCGTAGATTTCGAGCACGGCGTCGAGCTTCTTCTTGCTGCGCTCCACGGCATCCTTGTCCTGCTCCAGCGACAGCAGCGGCGCGAAGGCGAGGTTGAAGACGAGGGCGGAGCTGGGCGGATCGAAGTTCTGCGCCTCCGTCTGCAGCCACTGCTCGATGGAGGCGCGCTCCAGCGTGCCGGAGCCGAGCAGGTCCTTGTTCCCCTGACCCGCGTACTTCTCCGCCAAGTGCCGGCAGATTTCACGCGAATCTGTAATTTGTTTATCAAACAACAATTCAACAACAACAAACAAACAAAAAAATGAATTGAAGCCCGATTTTCAAGTAGTTCTCTTACCGACGAGGGTCTGTTTTCCGTCTTCGAAAGTGAGAGCTTGTCCGAATGGCTACAACGAAAAGTATGACTTCAATTCTTTAGCATAATACTTGTTCTACAAAATGTTAATAAGACGAGACATATTATACAACCTGCAGCTTGAGATACTCAGGGAGTCGCCTTTGGCCCTTGTAGTTGTCGACGCGAATGAGTTGGAACTCAATTTCCTTCTCGAAGAGGCATGTCAGCACCCTCGCCACCTCGGCGGACGTCGGCGACCCGAAAACCTTCACACTCGCCATTGCTCGCGTATTGATCAGCTGCAGTGGCGCCTATTGCATGCAGATGGCTGACGATGAACTGAGCATCGCTAGCTGCGTGGGTTTAAATAGGGAAGAAGGGCGGGCAGAATAATGCTTTGCTTCATGGGAGGAAAAAGAAAAAGAGAAAGTGAAAGGACAAAGCTCCGCATTAAGTTCTGTTACAGGGAGTATAAAAGAGAATAAACGTAAGCCTTGGACTTGTTTTGTTTCCCCCTTTTCTTTTAGCCAAGTGACATGCCAAAATATAAATAAATATATAAATAATTATTTATTTTAAAATTGACATATCTAATAGTTTTGATTGGTTAAAACTATTTGGATTTTGCTCGAGAAATAAAGTTAATACTGATCCCTCGCATAAAATTGTAGAGAGGCAGCTTAAAAGAGGATGCCAAAATCATCCCAATCACTGAAGAAGCTGAGAACCACCCAAACAGCATACAATTTGCAGAACATTAAAATTCTGCTAGCCTGCTTCAGTCTCTAAGGGTTCAAGGATAGATTACCAGAAAACCTACCCAAGTTTTACAGGTCACACACTAAATACAAAGAGGGAAGAGTTGGCAAGCAATTCAGATGTCAGGCATAAAAATTACCTATAGCATACCTTGGCTTTCAACTTAGCACAAAGAAGCCAAATAATCAATATTAGCAGTCTAAAATTTCCAAGATACTAAAATATTTAGACACGACAAAGATATTTGTCAATAGGAAGAAGATTAACTCTCATAAACAGTGTCTTGAGCCAACAAATTGTTAAGAAGATTGTTAAGGATAGAAGCAAATTCATATGCATAATTGGAGACACAAATGTATGCAACCACTCAGACCAGGGGAACTTGGCATACTTGATTAACAAATCCATAATTTCCCTTTTCCTTTGCTGGTGGAATATTCTATCAAAAGGTAATGATCAAACTTGGTCAATATTTGTTCGACAAGCAGTTACCAGACAGAAGCACATCTCAATTTTGAGAACAAAGTTCTGGTCATACTCATGGTGCGATATTTTGGACACGAGACTTCATAATATTTCTGGTATGACAAATGGTTAAATGATAAATTACTAATGAATGAATACTGTGGGTGTTCAGGGAGATAATTTGGATGTGCTATCTCGACAATTTTACAAGATTTGGATATGGAAAAAGGTGTTCAGTGAGTTCTGCATAACATGCTATTTCTGAAATGGTAACTACAACCTTTGAATTGCATAAAATATGGATAGAACACAAAGAAGAGGCTAGCTATCAAATGTTTGAATATTTGCACAACATGTGTTTACTGCAAATACAATAAAGAAACAATCGAAGAACTCTTCTACAATTATACCAGATTTAGATGCTTCTGCATCACAAAACCATTGCCTGAAATTTAAATGATAGCATATATGGGTTCGACTCTTTAATACTGTCCATCAGTCATGGTTATGGTGCATTTTTTGAGACACTGTTACAAACTAATATTTGAAGTCATGCAAGGAAAGCCAACTAATACAAAACTGGTACCATGATTGTTAGTTAGGGATGTGCCACTAGAATTAAGTTTTAGTTTGAAGCCGCGATTGCTATTTGAAGACATTGTTACAAATTGCATCATCTATGTAGTAAGATTTAGTTCCTTGCTTTCAATCGACTCTATATCATCTTGGAACGATGTACTACTGTATTAGTAGTCCTATACACCTATATATACTATATATTTAGATGTAGGAGACTCTTATTATACTATCTTTTTTTCTTAAAAAAAAAAACTTATAGCAAACCTCATTAAATTGCTTTTATCTATTTTTTTATATTATTTTTATGTTTGTGTATTATCTACCTAGAAAGAAAAACTTGGCCTGGTGGTGAAGATGATTTTGCATTCCAAAGGTAGTAGATTGGAATATACAAATTTTTAGTTTAGGACAATGAATGCTAATGAATGATGCTTAATGTGTAATTTAAAACAACAGATTCTAACAAATGATGCTAGAGTAGTTTTCAACCTCATCAAATAAAATCAAAGATTGTAATCACAATATTGCCCCAAAGCAAACCAGTTCAATCAAATATTAAAATTCTTTGCAAAGGCAACATGAACAGTATAATGTCTATCCTTCCTAATCCCCATTTAATACATCTACATCAGGAGCTACACTGCCAGGTATCACTCAACAAGATGCCTGAGTGAAACTTGACTGTACTAATACGGGGGCAAAATTAATGAGTGAGTTATGAGTGGTTACCAATATAAACTACACTTTATAGTCATCCTCTCTAATGTAACAAACCCGCTAAGAGGAAAAAGGTTTGAACCTCCATAACTTATTGGCCATCAGAGTTTCAAGTCTTGATGAAACATTACAACATCATTTAGTGCTAGTAGCATAATAAGATGTCAATTCATTGACAATATAAATCAAATTTCATTTTGCAAATCAATGCCAATTGGCTCAGCAACAAAATCTAGTGCTCTGGAATGGAAGAGAAACTGAAGGTGCTGCACTTTTTTTTTTCATTTAAAACGTGCCAAAAAGTTAATTTTGAGACGGATGAGTTGTTTTAGCATTAAAGATAGATGAATATGCACGCATTGCAACTTCGAGTTTGTAACAAAAGGATACAAATGTGTCATGTGTTGAAACGCAGCTACAAGTAAACTGAGTATTTAAACACATCACACAGAGAACGCATTACCTACGAGTAGGTCAAATCATCAAGCGGGTGGCGCGCTCTGCATCTCGACGGTCTTCTTCCATGCCGGCCGCGCTGATATCTCCTCCCACCACCTGGCCACGTTCTTCCTCGACTCGAACATCTCTCCTTTCCCACCCGCGTTGATGAAATGGGCATTAGGGAGATGGGAGAGATCGGCGAGCGAAAACTCGTCCCCCGCCAGGAACCGGCTCTCCCCGAGTCGGCGGTCGTACACGTCAAGCACCTTCCCAAGTTTATCCTCGTTCCGCTCGATCGCAGCGGGGTCCTGCGGCATCCCCATTCGGGGGGCGTAGGCGATATAGAAAGCCAGGACCGAGCTCGGCGGGTTGAAGCTCTGGCTCTCGGCCTCCAGCCACTGCTCCACCTGCGCCCGCGCCGCCGGCCCGGCCCCCTCGCGACCGAGGAGGGCGGGGCCCCTGTCGGCGTACTTGTCGCAGATGTAACGGCAGATAGCCCTCGACTCTGCGCAGATCGAAATGCATCGACAAATGAAGGACGATAAAGCATGAAATCGAGCAAGAAGAGACTAACCAAATAGAGACGTGTGCTCGTCCTGGAATGCCGGCACCTGACCGAACGGCTGCAAAGAACGGAGTGCATTAGGGTTAGCGGCGAAGGAGTGAGATGATGGAAGGGGAAAGGGAAGCGCAAACCTGGATCTTGAGGAAGTCCGGGGACTTGTGCTGGCCTTTGGACAGATCGAGGTTGACGAGGTTGAAATCGACGCCCTTCTCGAAGAGGCAGGCGAGGACTCTGGAGACGGCGGTGGACAAGGGAGGACCGAACACGGACACGCCCGCCATCTCTTCTCTCTCCCTTTGCAGCGCACTGGAGAAGGGAGCGAGGAGTGGCTCGACTCAAATTTGTTATCTATATCGTCATCCGAATGCTGCAAAATCTGACTTGGAATTTAAATTAAGTCAAATGGATTGTTAAATAACTAATTAATGAATAAGTTTATTATTCATTTAGTGTGTGAGTCTACTTTAAAAAAAAATATTCATCGTTTAAACGAGTCAATTAAATAAGTTGAGTTAAATATTGATAAAGGGTTATCCACGGTGGTGTAACGTCAAGAGTGTCCTTGTATCGCATCCTATGCTAATGCATTACATGGCAAATTATGCTTCAGGATAAGGTTTCACTATAAGGTGTTGGAGGAAGGATAAGGATTGACTACAAAAAATAAAAATAAAAAATAAATTTTAGTCAGTCTCATTGACTATCTTTGGGTGATCGATCTGGCCCTATAAAAATTTTCCACCAGCCACTAGGATAAATCGGACCAGCCCAGACGCTCAGCATCCTTTGATTGTACTTTCTATTTAGAGAAAAATTTTTGCAAATACGTCGTAACTGGAAATCGAACCGCAAGTGCCTTTGTGACAACCTGAATGTCTTACCGCGGCATCATTGCCCCGGGGACAATAAAGATTGACTACAAGGTGCTGAGGAAGGTTGATAAATTCAATTAGTTATTCATTTCTCCTTAGCGAACGATGATGTTAGTGTCTCACCTAAATATTTTTATGGGAATCTTAGCGAAGCCGAACAATATCCTCCTTCGTCGTGATCAATTGCAGCTTTTCGATTTACCATCTTACAAATGATCGTGGGGTCGATCATGTGGAACCATTGGAGTGACAGATTTCTTTTTCTTTTTCTTTTTCTTTTTTTTTTTTTTTTGCAGAAGAGAGTATGCTACAAAATATAATTTTACCTTTGTTAAAGAAAATTAGAAAAACACCATGAGAATTAATGGGGAAAAAATGAAACATATATGGGTTATTTGCTTAAGAAATCATCGATGACATGGCCATGGCTACCTAGGAAATCAATCCATTTCAAGTCGGCACATCTTTTTGGTTTGGCTTCCTTATTCTCTTCTCTGAATTTTTCATTTAACTGTTGGATAATATTTCAGTCTTATATATTAGAGATATTTACTGGAGTTATTGGGAATCTAGTTAAATAAAAATTATTGAAATTTAAATTCATACTTATTTATGTCAAAATGGTCTGAGTTGATAATCTCAAACTATCATACTAGGTCGGTTAGATTATCCGTCATTGATCGAACGTCGAGTGCTTTCGAGTGATCCCCTAATATTGCTAGGTCTGCAACACTAGTGCTTCTTGAGTCTGAGTGGAAAATTGAGTGTCGAGTTGGGACGCAGAGTACCATGAGTGGGACATCGAGTCGAGTTGGTCGAGCTGTCAAGTTGGCCAAGTGTCGAGTTGGCCAAGCTACCAATTCAATAGAGTCGTCGAGTTGGCTCAGTCATCAAGAGGACACCGAATCGGGAAAGAGATAAATAGAGGCCTATGTTCGACACCTTTTTTTAAAACAAATTCATTCCCTCTTGTTGTGCTTCGAGATGACGTTGGACGTCTATTTTTCAAGATACAATGAGAAAGTCATGCAAATAACCAAGCATTGGTTGTTCATGGCGAATAGATTATATACTTGAATGTTATCACGGGAAGCAGAGCCGGTCCTTGTTGTACAAGGGCCCTGAGCAAAATTATAATTTTTTTGGCTCTAGCACAGTAGCATATTTAATTTTTAGAGCTTGATACATTATGATTTTCAATCAATAAAAGTTCTAAGATAAAAAAAATTATACGAAACAATGCTCTCTAAGCAACTAGAGTTCCAAGACAAAAAAGAATTGTTTCTTCTATTTAAAATAATAATGATACTCTAAATAATATTTAAACATACAAAAAAGAATAAAATAAAGTCAAGATTTTTTAAATTGCTATTACAAATTCCATTGAAATACTCTTTTTCTTCTTCGTAGTGAAGAAGTTCCAAATTGGATGAAGATCGTCATCGAACATTGAATTTTTTTTATAACCGTTCATAATATTTCCTTGTCTGCTCCACCAAAAAGTATAAACTTCGTCATGTCAAAACATCAAGAAAAGTATTTTGATGCACAAGGAAAAATATACAACGAGAAAAGTTAAAGACTTGTATGGCTAAAAATAAGAGAATGAAATAAAAATACAAGTTGTAAGCATGAAGTTGATAAACATGCAACACAGTTTGAAGACCTGTATACCTCACTTAACTGGTAATGAGATAATAATTTTATCACACAAAAATTAAACATATGAACTATTAAAAAAAAAGTTGATTAACTAGTCACTTGTTAAACGTTCCGTGCTGCTTTGGAAGACACTAATTTATACATTTACAACTTAATAGAAGTTAATTAGTAGATTCAGCTTATCGAAATCTGGTGCTTGTGTTTGATGAAATGAATAGAAAAAGAATCAGCGATTAAGGCTCAAAAACTAATTGACCATTCAATTTTTTTATGGACAGATGAGCAAAGAATTATATAGTTGACCGTTTAATTTTTTTTTTTGGATCTGATCAAAAAATACTTTTAATATTCTTTGAGAGACAATAATTAAAAATTAAGAATATGAAATTTAATCTAAAAATTAGGACTCTACCAATTTGTGAACCTTAGACAGTCATCCTGATTGCCCTAACTTAGGGTCGGCCCTGACGATAAGACTACATAGTGAAATACATAACAAAGAACAAGAAATTTTAGAAGACGAAAATAGATGAATTTTTTTTTGGGTCTTTGCATATATCTACTCTTTTCACTACCTATTTAAAAAATGATAATCCCAGTAGCCACATCACTGGGGGTGGTCGGTCCGATCCCACGAAAGTTTCCCACCGACCACCAGGATAAATCGGGAAGCGCATACGACGACCAATCCAGATGCCCAACATCCTTTGATTGCATTCCCTATTTGGAGGAAAATTTCTGCAAATACGCCGTAGTTGGGAATCGAACCACGGGTCCTTGAATAACAACCCGAATATCTTACCATTGCACCATTACCTCGGGGACTTTTCACTATACCTATTTAAAGTCATAGCCTCCTTGCATTAATATTAAATAGTTGAGAAAAAGCTATTTATTGCTTTTATCCAATGACTTAAAATGTCAGCTGCATGTCATCATTAATGGCTACTCATTTCCATCGGATTTCCCTCGTGCCATTACAAATTCTCCACTTATCATTACCGATTCAGATCTCCACGTATTAATGCATCTGTTATACACGTGAATATATAATAAAAAAAATGCAGATGGTAAAATATTGACTCATTTGCTTAGGCAAATTCAATGCACATAAGTC
>JBBMKF010326171.1:0-15211 GCA_037834155.1 Curcuma caesia
AATCATGAGATGCAATGTGGCAAGTTTATGAGAAATGTAATTTACTGAATGCTTTCCAGGCTTGCATATCTACATGAAGCTATTGGACCAAAAGTTGTGCATCGAGATATTAAATCAAGCAATATCTTGATTGACGATGAATGTAACGGGAAGATATCTGATTTAGGATTGGCTAAGCTCTTGGGTTCAGATAAAAGCCACGTAGCAACTAGAGTGATGGGAACATTCGGGTAATTAAGTATGCTGTTCATGTATGCTTCTTTAGGTCTGGCAGCATTGTTATTTTATAAATTGCTATCTAAGTTGTAAATAGAGGTACGTACTCTTAACGTGAATATTCACATCGGCTTCTTAACGTTAGGTATGTGGCTCCTGAATCGGCTTGGTAAGGTAAAATAGAAGGCACCAGGTAGGAAACGTGGAGATAGAATCCCACAAGGGGTACAGCGGCTCGAGTGATCCAGAAAATAATGTTGGAACTCGACAAAGCTATTGAACTTAGCTTCTGAAGGATTGCAGGTGCAAGGCATAGTTGCAGTATGCTTTCACTAACCTGTCGTCATACGTTTGTGGCTAACTAGATGGAACTTCTCGTTAATAACTGTTCCAGTATCAATTGAAGGAGAAATTTCAACTAAGCAAGTTGAAGGATTAGCAAACGTTTTGGAAGTTCATGAAAGGCTAGTTTGAGTTAAGAGTTATTATTGTACAGATATTTGTAGTTCACCTTGGAATTCTGAATTCTCGATTTCACTTTAATACAATAGCATTTATCTTCTACTCGAATAGTCCTCTATCAAGATTCAGGAGATTTTTTTAGGCTTATTTTTAATCCAAACATTGTCCCAAACGGAGAATTTTCAACTTTAGAAAGTAAAATATGGATGCTAGCATTTGAAGTGTGTGAGCCATAATTTAATTTCATATGTTGCTTGAGGATGAAGTTTGTACTATGAGTTGAACTACGATATTAGATTAAAATAGGACATCACAAACTTTATGGCTTCATAGCTAAACGTCCAAGAAAGCATCTCTTGCCTCTTCATCGCAAACTCCACACCAAAAGACAAATAGTGATTAGACAAATCAAAAATAAAATGGCTCCTGAATCACCAACGCATCCGACAAACTATCTGCACTCTAAACATCTTCAGATAAAAACTGTGAATCATATAACCATGCATATGTCGTCACCTTTCCTTGCTGCTCTTTTACCCATACGCGTACACGCAGCTCCCAAAACCTGCATCAGCCACGGCCACATCCAAATGTTAGCGACAGGAGGTTGTAAATCTCGCATTAAATCGAATTGAGTGAATAGTTGAGCGCACTGTACTGACTGGGGTCTGTAGTGACAAGGAGACCGGAGCCCCTGAAGTAGCAGTTCCAGAAGTTCCGGCCGCGTGATTGGTAGTAGAGGTTCATGGCAACAGAAGCGTGCGACATGAGCGTGTCCGGGTAGAAGCAACCGTAGCCTCTCTGCAGTATGCTGCAGTCCACCTGAGAGCACGCGAAGTTCAAGTTGGCCGCCAGTGTCGCATCCTCCGACGAAGGCTTCGATACGCACCAAGTCTTCTGTCCCTGAACCAGCTTTGTAGTTCCCCCTGGAAGCAGACAGAGCATTATTTAGACAACAAGGATGAGCATGAAGCCGGAAGAGCGTCGCGTGTTGATTACCTGGAGCGAGGAGCAAAGCAGAGGAAATGGCTAACAGTAACAGCGACAGAGAGGAGGATCTTGTTTCCATAGTTGCCGTTGGCTGAGGCGATAGAGAGAAGAGATGCCGAAGTGGCGTTTGATATTCTGGTCGAGAGAGGGATGGATTTAAACGAAGGCGAGGGAGAAGTTCGACCGCAACGGCTATGCCTCTGCGCATTGGTCTGTCTGGTAGCGACGGTGGGGGAGGAGAATCTAGTAGGAAGCGGATGAAGTGGAGAGCGTACTTTTGCACGACTGTCGCGTGCGTGGCTTCCAATGACCCGTGAGTTACATGGGATGGGATGGGAGGGATGGGCACCCTCGCTGCCATGCGAAAAAGCGAACGTTGAGATCTTGCTCGATTTTCTGACCATCAATCTTTCTATAACTCACTATGGAACCGACGATACTGAATCATTACGTACTGCACAACATGTTTTACCTTAATTCATGTAAGCTACTGAACACAACATAGCATGTTAAATAAAATAACAATTGATGCCATCAACTCAACATGAAGAAGACTTTGATATGGGAGCTTGCAATCCTCATCCTTTTTGTAAATTCTGTAAAATTTCCTACTCGAGGGTATTTTAGTATGTATACCAAACACTAGCATGCACGTACGTAGAAGCACCAAAGCAACGAAATCAACAGGCACGAACGTAAAAGAACCATAGAACCACTTTTGTTAGAAAAGTCCACAAAAGTCTCCACATTGAAGGATTTATCTGAAGAGCAATACCGTCCAAATTGTCCAGGTGACCACACGTTAAAATCACACTCGAACTCTAAAATATACGTGCCTAAACTCACTCACTCACTCGATAACATCAGCATCCTAGTAGCCGTTGAATGCTCCGACTAGCGTGTGCATGTGATCAACTTACAGCGACCTACCATGCATAATTCCTTCAGGACCCAAAAAAACTTGGGCCAAGGAGATAGCTTAGTAGCCATGTTGCCAGATTTGGCTGGATGGCTGAGACTGCGTAGTCTGAGAACCATTCAAATTCACTTCGGCAGGATTCTGCTGATGTTCCCTCGAAGGACCTCCTTGGGAGAGATACAAGTTCGAATAGCCCAAACCACTGAGCTGTGATGGTGGCTGAGCCTGACGGATGAACCCACTATGCTGGTTCTGACCCTGATAGTTGTAGAATGTGCTTGACGGAAGAGGTGACATTGTTCTTGAACCAGCGCCATGAATCCACATGGTAGGTGGGTTCTCATTCTGGTAAAAACAATGATGAATTCATAGTACTAGTTGGAAACTTAAATATTTTTATGATGCTTGAAATTAGTGTTACCTGTTGAAGCGCCAGGTAATGGCTCACTTCTTTGTACTGCTGGTTAACAGCTTCGTTGAATCCGATTGATGTACTAGAAGCCATAGTCGTATGGTTAAGGTTGAAGCCTCCGGGAATGCTGGAGGAGCTTCCAAATCCTCCATAGGCAGAGGGTAAGGCAGAAGCCTGAGGTAAGCTGGTGACAGATAAGCTGCTTTTGTATTGTGGTTGCGAGTACTCTATTCCAGCACTGGGTACAGCTGAAGATTGATTGAAAAGGCTGTTTGGAGAGAGCGTTTGTTGCAAAGAAGGCAAGTATGCATAGCTCGGAGGTAGAATGGGATAGCTTATCATATTTGCATAATGCCCTAATGGAAGTGCTGGCTGAGAGTAATGGTGAACAGGAAGACCTTGAGGGAGTGCAGGGCTCGGTAGCACAGTGGTGGTAGGCAAGGATGGCGGAGCTGATTGGGGGTTAGAAAACATCCCAGGCTTCATAGCCTGCAGGTAGAAGACATTAATGTTAGGGCATCCAGAAATTAGATGGAATGCCACACAAATTAATAAAATTCTGTGGTATTAGCTGCTGATACACTGATAAAACAGTAATTTGATAAGTAGCACATTCAAAAATATCAGCATGGTTACAGAAATCCTTGTACCAGCATGGAACATAGAGAGAAAAAGACAGAACAATTGCTATTCACAAGCTTATGAACTGATTCAGCAGAAAATACCCAGAAGATGCAGGGATCATATTCAATGAGCAAGAGTAATCAGAGGGTTGAACAATTCAGAACATATCTCTGTAGATTATATCACAATTATTAGTGCTCCACAAGAAACAAACAAGGGCTTCCATGACTAAATAGTAAAAAGGGAATCATACCAGGTAAATTTTTACCTTTTTGTTAAATGAAAAATTGTTAACCTCGACTATAGGTGTGAAAATGTAAGCGTGGTCCATGATTTACAATGAGATATTACAACCAGTTGAATTCAGCAACATAGTTCTTATCTCTTCATTTGAACTCCATGCAAGGCCATATAACTATGTTAACTAAACTTCCTTTTAGCCTACCCTATCCCTTACATCCTTTAAACTCTAATCTATTCAACTTGTCTAACTATAAAATTTATTGGTCATCTTGACAATTGTCTATACCATTTAAACTGTTTCTTTGAACATGTCTCAGCCATTTAATCCATCTCTCATTTTATTATTTACTTGAGCTACATCTAACTGATATTAGAAAGTATATTTTCAACTTTTTAATATTCTGAGAATGCTGTAGATCCACCTTCACATTTCTATCTTTGCTACATGAGCATTTTGTTCATGCTTTAAAATTGAACTCTGATCGATAAATTATGATGAATTGTATCAGTCTAGTAAAAGTCTTCTTCTATCTTAAGGGCATAAATGACCAAACAAGAATGCAAAAACGTTTCAACATTTCAACTACCCACTATCTTTTTTTCATTAGTATTGTCTTCCACTGGATAATAGATTCAAGGTAATCAAAGTTCTTAATTAGGAAAATTTCATATTCATTCATCTTAACAATTTTCTTGCTTTTCATGATTAAATCCATTTCATAGCAGACATGATGACATTAAGATGGATGCGGATAGGAAAGATAAAACCAAAAAAATATTATTATCCATGAAAAATTAGGTGTGGACCCAATAGATGACAAAATATGAGAAAATCAGTTGATATGATATGTCCAAAGTCTATTGTTAGATGAGTTGAATCGGTTGAAATTTAAGATACCATGTGTAAAGGAAGAGCAAAGTAAGCTCTAGTTGATTAGTCAAAAAAGTAATTAAACTGGTTTAAATTTTACTAGCGTTGGCAGTTTTGCATAAAATTCAATGGAGGGTTAAACTTCATAGATACAACTCTAAATAGTAGGACTAATAGCACAGTATCTTTGTTAACAATATGCAATAAAGAAGTTCATCTTGAATATGATTGATTAGATTATTTAGCACTAGTACTAATGTAAATAATAATAATAATAATAATAACAAAAAGTCTTAGATTGATTCTAGGTAAAACTTAATAATAGGAAAATCATTCACTATGCCCTATATCCTGATGTTCCATTAAACCTATAATTATAGGGAAAATCATTTGTTACACTACATGCGTAACACACACACTTTAACATCAACAGATATAAACTTTGGTAACAGAACCAAAGAATTCTCAGTGAAACAGCAAATCAGATAATTAGAAATAGTGTATAACTACCTCAGGCATGGAATTGGTTGGTCCACCAATAGATGACACCATAGTGCCATACTTTGTAGGCAATGACTGGTTAATTAGCAAGGGAGACAAGTGAAGATCAAAATCCCGAAGGTGTGGGTTGCTTGCTGCAGCTAGTATATTGTTTTGCAGAGCATTTGGTTGCTGTAGAAGGAATACTTTGTAAAACTACAAATAATTCTTGCAAGTGAAGACAAATCGTAATGCAACAATTTTAAATATTGAATCATCATGAACAGTTATATGATCATAATAAGTCAAAGGCAATCAGCATATATTTACTCTTGAAAAGGGCTTGTCTTACAAAATCATTGCAACCACACAACTGGTAAGCTGTGTTAGTCCAGATAATTTTAGGTCAGTTACCTCAGAGTAAACTCTACAAAAGGCTATTTCGCAAAAAACATAGAATCAATTTTTATTACACTAATTAGAATCTTCTTTGATCTCCCTCTATCCTTGCACCCTCAACTCTACTTGATTTAACCTCAACTATATTCAATTCTATGAAAGGCTGTTCATAAATAATATAGGATCAATTTTTTACTATACTAATTAGAAATTTCTTTTGTCTCCCTCAATCCCTTGCACCTTCAACTCTACTAGATTCAACCTCAACTACATTCGATGCACCTCGTGAAAGTAAAATATATCAAAGATTGTTGCTGTACTAGCCTACTTTGCAAAATTGCTTAAATAATTTAAATGATCTCTTTTGTGGTACCCCAACTGCTGCCGGGCAGCTTCTTCATCTAAAAGTAAAATATATTACCTAAGATCTATAGTGACCACCCAAGACATAGGTGTTAAGTATACGATGATCCATGAATATGCAACATAGAAAATAAAGTGTTTTTTACATTATACAGATCCACTTAGTCCGTTAATAATTTTGCTTTATCTTTTTTTAAACAGTAGCCAATTTATAATATAATTTTACCTGTTAAGACATTTTCATCCGGTTTATCAAACAACAAAATTTGTATCATAGTTCTGAATCATTCATTTTCTGGGATTTGTATCTAGAACCCTAATTTGGAGGTTATCTGGACAACGCACACCATCTACTATTAGTATACACCATAGATTAACCATTCAGAACAATGTCCGGGACACATCCTTAATGATGAAAAGAGAACAGTTTCACAGGGAGGTTCTAGGTTGATCCACAATAAGACACATACTGGTAGTATAGTGGTCAATCTCTTCTAGCCTAATTTCAGCAATAGCCACTCCCAGAAGCTTTGAAGTAATTCACAAAACTGTAAAAATCTTTTCTCTTTTTTTTCCCAGAACCGACTAAAAAGATGACTACATCAGTAATTTGCTATATTCGAACCAAGAGAACTGGTATAAGACTCCATTTTTGTCACAATTTAATACCTCTGCGATAACAGAATTTCTGAGGTTGATCATCACAAAAATTAACTCTAAGAAACAATAATTTCTTCATCTTTACTATTTATGGTTTACCTTTGAGGAAGATTCATATATGATTTTTGGTAAAAAAATACAATGTCTTTCAAGGGAGAAAGGCAAATGGTAGAAACAAATGTCAGATATTTACTGTTAGTGAACAGAAAATTCATGAAATCTACATCAGGAAAACATCTATGGTATAACAAACACTAAGCACTTTGTTTAAAGTCAAAGGAATAAATCATCAAAACAGTGAGTTCATCAGCTGATAACAATACAATGAATACATGCTCACCACTAAATTTGACAGGGGTGAAACATTTTGCATTTGTGAATTTCCTTGTAGATAGGTGTAAGTTGCAGCATTTGGCTGTGAAGAGGTTGGCAACCCATAACTGGAAACAGATGAAAATTCATTTTGAAGCCCATGTGTAACATCCAGTGGATGATTCCTCACCACTTCCGGTTCTGAAATTGAAGTCACATCGAGATTCTCTGAAGCAGTTTTAGATACAGTAGCTACATTCTCAGTGAGAGTAGACTTATGCAGCCCATTGTTATAGTACTCGAAATTTCTGCCAAAAGATGTGCACCAAGTCACATATTAAAGACAAATTTGCAAGAGCAAAAAGATGACAAAGTGCTAATAGTACCTCGCATCTGACTCATCGATTTTAGAAGCATCATCTATAGCTGGGGCCACTTCCAAGTTTCTGGCTAGTGGGTTTGATGGAAAAGATCCAGAAAATGCACCAGAACCAAAACTACCAAAGCTCAGATGGGCACAATCTGCATTAGTAACCCTCAGATGGTCAGGGATAATTACTGCAGGGCTAGCCTCAGTGGTTTTTGTGATGGTTTCCTCATGTATGCTTAATTGTATCAAGGTTTCAGCAGTTGGAGAAATCCCTGCATCATCCTCAGCTGAAACAGGAAAAGGTTTCTCATCAAGGACAATTCTAAAGAGTATGGATAAAAATGCATGTTTCAAGCATCAAGTTTGTTCTACCTACTAGAAGTAAGATTAATAGTGTTTCTTCACTAGAAAGTGAACTGTTATCATGTCCGCAATTAAAACAAGCAGTGTTCATCGGCTGAAGACATCAGTGGCAATTTCTATGTAAATACTATGGATGTAAAACATATGTTTTGCCTTTCAAATAAATAGAAGTTTAAATTCAAATGCAGAAAAAAGAGTGAAAATGTGGGAAATATCATAAATAAAGTTAATAAAGAGACATTAGTGAAATAAGTCGTCTGTATCAACTGTTCCATAGGATAGTGTCAAAAGACCATATGAGCTGACTATGTAGAAACAACTAAAAATTCACTATTTTGTGTAGTATCTATAAGACAAGTATTCAGGTGTCAGAGGTAGATGAATCTATACTTTCATTAAGTTAAGAGTAATATTATCTCATTGGCAATCCACTCCTTAAATGATTAAACCTAATTGATTGAACTTATCTAATTATAAGATATTCTATAAGTCTGTTAATTTGTTGATACCATTTTAACCTATTTTGTAAAAAAATTCTCTTGCATCAATAACAGTTTTGCAAACAATAATATCTTATTTTTCTTTCCTCATAATTCATCGCATCACTTCAAATTCCTCCTTTAACTATAATAACCTTTTATTTTTGTCTTACCTCATAATTCGTAAGGCAACCGCATAAACACTTGTTATTTGACTTTCAGTTCTTAGAAACTTTATATAACTTTCTTCATTATTTCTTGATCTATTAAACACTTCCAAGTTCTAATTCTCAAGACAGACAAGTAGAATGTATATTCTTTGCTGTTTTCATTGCCCTTAGAATTTATTTTAATTTGTTTGAAATAATTTACAACCAAAACTATAATTTCTAAAGTACCCACAATTTTAAAGCAATTTTATGACAATTTCAGTAGACCAATTAAAACAGGAAAGATGTATGGGGACAAAGAACAATGGCAAGATTCAACTTTTACCTTCATGATGATCATATTCAAGATCTTCAGATTGGTAAGCATCTATTCTCTTTGAATGTGAACCATCCATGGAAGTTTCAACATCCACCTTCCTCTCTGGTACAGGTATGGATTCTATTGGCTGAGGTTTATCATTAGGTCTTTCATCCAGGTCTTGGAAATTTTGCAAATAAGAGTCTCTATGCAAGTCAGAACCAGTATTGACCACACCAGGGGCTGCTAATGATGGGTTAGCATAAGCTGCTGAAGCGCCAGTCATCTCTGTAGAAATTGACACAGTATCTGTAGGTTGCTCATCCTGTATGGACCATCCATCGTTAGACATATGCTGATCTCCAGCAGTTCCGAGGCCATGATTAATATCTTCAAGATGGGTAGATTCTTGAAAAGAGTCTAATCTCTCTTTTGCTTCTGATGGCAGAACTGAAACTGGGACTTGTTTTGCATTTTGATGTGGTCCATTTAACATTTCAGCATTTTGTGATAAGTACAGCTTTTCACTTGCAATAATAGGCATGCTTGGATGTTTCCCTTGAGGTCTGCCCATCTTGACAATATCAGCCATGGAAACATGTCCTGGCTTCCCCAACCAACTATTTTGGAAGCCAGATGAAGATTGCACAGGTGTGGGAATTGCATCAACAAAGTTTGTTGCATGCATTGTATTTCCCATGGAAGCAGACGTGCTGCAAGAAAACAAGACCACAAATAAGAGACCACAGGGACTCCAAAGAACCAAAAAAATTACTGATCCAACAAGCTAAGCATAACATAACGGGACATGATATGATGCTAATCTTGAATATAAATTTCTGCAGTAAATTTACTATGCTAACAAAGTGCACACTAGTTTATCTGAGGTCATCTTCAACAATTACCTGAAAGATCATATTAGAGTATATTTTCAGTTCAAAGTGAAGAGCATGGCTATCAATTAATTGGTGTCCTATCCAGTTAGGCATCTCTTATATAACACTGGTCAGCTCTTTACATGCATCATAATAAATGAGTGCAACAGCTGTACGAACTTATAATGCTAACAAAGAATGTCTTCAATTCAATCAAAGATATTAAACAAGAAACTTAACTACAATGATTTGTCTATAGGATAATATGAGAAAAGAAAGATTTAAATGGTATGAAGATTTTCATAAAATTTTATAATTATAACATCTAAAACATAAATTATCAATCCAACAAGCTAAGCATAACATCAAAGGACATGATATGATGCTAATCTTGAATATAAATTTGCAGTAAAATCACTATGCTAACAGACTACACACTGATTTATCTGAGACCATCTTCAACAGTTATCCAAAAGATCATATTGGAGTATATTTTCTGATGAGCATCGCTACCAATTAATTGGCATCCTATCTAGTTAGGCATCTCTTAGATAGCACTGGTCAGCTACTCTTTAAATGCATCATAATAAATGAGTGCAATAGCTGTATTAACTTATAATGCAAATAACAAGGAATTTCTTCAATTCAATCAAAGTTATTTGACACGCTACTTAACTATAGTAATTTGTATAGATGACAAAATGAGAAAAGATAGGTTAACATTATGAACATTTTCAACAATAACCATTAGATTTTATAATTATACAAGAATAAGAGCTACAAGTGCAAGGGGTAGAGGAAGAGCAAAGAAAATTATATCTACGTAATAAAAGTGATTTAAGGGATTCAGATATACAGCAATATAGACATGGATAAAGTTCAGTGGAGGGACAATAATCATGCAGCCAACCCTGAAATGTTGGGACAAATACAACTTGAAGATAGCATCCTAATAGAAAAAATATCATATTGTATAGAACTACAACTTTTGCAGCAATATGACCAATGTCATTATAATTCTTTCAATGCGCTTTACATGGAACCAAATAATAAGACAGATTATGAGATGCAAGAATAACCAATCAGTCAATGGCTCTCTTAACAACAACCAAGCTAAGCAAGAGTAATTCACAAATTCAAATAATCATGTATAAACAAATTACAGGATTCATGAAGTCCAATGTCATAAAAAACAGGGATAATCCTACAAAGAAAAACAATGCAATCCTGATCTAGTTGAATAGCGAAGTATAAATTCAGTATGTCGAGGAACTTACCTTTGAACTGTTGGTCTTTTTGTAGGAATGCTTGGTACTGTTGCAGACTCCACAACTGACAAAACAGGAGAAACACTACCACCATTTTCTTTCTTGTTTATAGGTTTACCTTTACCAGCCCCGTAATCTACAAATTCAAAGAAAAAAAAGCGGGTAAGAAAAGAGAAAGATAAATGCAAAAAATAGTATTGTCAAACAACCAAATAGTAATGATTTGATGCCAATAGTACCAGTCAAACTGGAATGGGAAGAAGTACTACGACCCCCACGGTCACTTCCACCTTTAGATCCACGGCCTGAATTGGTGTTCACCGTTCGGGACCTGGATTCTGGTGGTTCTCTAATCTAAAGAGTACAGGAGGAAAAAAAAAACATGATTCAGTCTATCAATGAAATTCATGTTTGGAGCTCAACAAAGAATATATTAATGTGTATTGGCAAGAGCTTCGTACACCAAGCTATCCATTTTTGTAAAACTAAAGTTAGGGACAAGAAAATCTAGGCAAGTTTAATTAGTAAACCAACAATCCATGAATTCATACTTGTAAAAGATTTGCCAATAGATTGCAAACAATGAGACAAACATGGTGCATATGTATCATTAACAGCCAATGCTAACACCAGATGACAAAATGCGAACAGGTAATAACTCAAGGAATAGTACCAATGGCAATAGATTTATGAACAATTAGAGAGGCTACATGAAATACTGAATACTTTAAACGCATCCTTAACAAAAGTTGAACCCTCATTGTAGATCCATGTGGTTTTCCACAGAACTATATGTGATAATTAATTAGCAGATATCATATAGACCAACCTCCTTTTTCTTGTCACGCTTGCTCTTGACCTCATGAAAAGTATCTGCAACAAAATGAACTATATTTAGATGAATGTTAAAAGCATCTGCAGCATGGGGAAGTAAAAAAGGACCCTATCAACTATTTGTTCCGATATAGGATAATAAGCTCATGAGCTGTCTTATTTTGCTGTCAAGAAACAAAAGAAGATTTCCATAATCAAGCCGGACATAGCTAGCTTTCTTTTGGGATGTGCAGCAGTGTGGAACCAAAATTTTCACCAAACATAAGCAATAGCTGCTCTCCTTCAAAAGGAGATGATCCAGCCGCACCTTTCAGTATGGCTACTGTTACGACTTCAAGACAGCCACTAGCCCCCTTGCATCCCCTCCTTGCGGTTAAGGTAAGGCTCCCATAGTGAGACGGGTAGTGTGTACAAGGCCCAGGAACAGATTCACTAACGCATGGCTACGGCGATCGCTATCGATTCATGCTTCATGCAGGCAAGTTGCAGCCTGCAACCCGAACTGAGGACAGGCTGTAGGGGTTAGCTCAATCCTCCTTTATATCTCCGCGCTTGACTAACCAGTTCTAGTCTAACAAACAAAAAAAAAGCAAAATAACCCAAAAATAAGCGACTTTAAGGAAACCACGCATGAGGAAGCAAAACTGACTGGCAAGACTGGATCTTTTTTCTTAAATCAAGAGGGGAAAACTACAGACATCGAGTACCGCCATCGAGCGACACTTCCATCCCAAACCCTACCAAGAACCCGAGGGAAACCCCAAAAACAGCGGGATTCTATGAATAATTGAAAGAACAAAGTTAAGCCGAGAACAAGGGAGATTTTAGGGGAACAAGGTCGCGCCTTGGGAGAGGAGACGGTGGACGGCTTCGTTAGGGTCCATATTACACTCGCGCAGCATGGCGTAGATCTCGGCCTCAGAGCAGTTCACGATCTCCTTCAGACTTTGCACCAACTTCCTTGACCCCGACGGGATCGCGGCCACCGCCGGCCCTTCCCCCTTGCTCCTGGCTCCGCCTGCGCTCATCCTCTCTCTCTCTCTCCGCCCTCTTTTCGGTCTCTGTTTCTCCAAAGCAGGAAAGGAAAATCCAAAGGAGTTGGGTGCGGGTCTTATATCTCCGGCGGCCAAAACCCTCTCTTCCTCTATCGCACGCTTCAATTTATGTAACCTACATTAGAATAGTTAACTCCGCGTGATCTTGATCCGATCGAGGAGACTTTGGAGAGACTAGTGTAACGATTAACAATGATCTCGCTCGATCTCCAATTACTTACCGTCTTAAAATATATTTGTTTTTATTAACAAATATCGATGGGTTGATTGCCCCCTCGAAAATTTCTATTATCTCAAAATAATTTGTTAATCCTTATTTGAGATTGGATCCAGAGCATCCGAATTTAAAAATTAATTTAATAATTCTCTTTCGATTTGTGACCTCATCAAAACGAGAGCTCGGGAGTTTCCTCCATTCAATCATCGACAAGAATATTTAAGAATATTTATTAGCTCATGAATAAGTTCATGTAAACGCTGTTTTGGCATTTACATTTCATCAACCACCTCAAATGATGCTCTGCTCTGTGCTTTGTCCTTTGACTTGAGGGCCAGAATGGGCCGACGAGGCATGGGCCGGGCCTATGAGAAAGTTGACGGGTTCGCCGTCGAAGGTTCCGCCGCGGCGTTAGGGGACGGTGGACTTTCCGCTCATCCCCTTGAAGCAGTCAAAAACCAATCGCCTCCCAGCTCTTCTTATCTTGCAGCAGAGAAACCCACGGAGGAGCCCAGACATTAGACTCACCACGCTTGTCCATCGCTCCTCCGCCACCACTCACAAACTTGCACGTGCCCGCCACCCTACGACTTCACTCCGTTGCCCAAGTCACCCTCTTAAATCGGTCCCTTCCTCAATTAATCCACCACAATCTCTCGCAGCTAATTCTAATTCTTATGGAGATTACTAGAGATTCAGCATTCGGTGAATACGATCATGATCGCCATCATTTTTCGCCCGGCATCGACCTCTTTCCGACCAACAAAACTGCTGCCTGCGACGCCGGCGACTATGGTTCAAAGGCGGACGGGAAGCGTGCGACGGTGGGTGAGATGGATTTCTTCGCCGAGAGGGACAACGGCCACACATCGACGTCGACCAGGATGGATCATGATCATGTGCTCGATCTCAATATCAAGAAAGAAGATCTCGCCATGAATGTAATTATATAGTTGCATCAATTAACTAGTACTGCGATTTTGTTTTTCCATTCATATATAATTAATCTCCACTGATCGTTTAATTTCATGCATGTGAAATAGATTGGTTTCCAAGTGATTCCTCCGGCGCAGGTTGAGAATAAGAATATTATTGCTTTGAGCGAGGTTGGTATCTATCTACTTTTTTTTTTTCCCTTCCCTAATTATCTTTTACAGAAACCGGTCCATATACGAAGTGATTGATATATTGGAAGTAGGCAGAAGAGATGCGAGCAGAGCTCGCAAGGGCGAAGGAGGAAAACCAGAGGCTGAGGGAATTGCTTAGGGACGTCTGCAACAAGTATAGATCCTTGCAGGATCACTTCGTGAAGCTGTTGCAGGAACGCGAAGGAGGAAAAGTCCACCAGGTGCGTGCTTCTGCAATTGCTGACTAAGATCAAGGACTCGAGTAGGATAATTATATTGGCCATTCAATCTATTTGATCCCCTCCTTTCTCAGGCTGATGACAAGGTGAATAATGGGCGAAGAGAGAAGCGAAGCGTAGACGGATCATCTAGTGTGCCAAGGCAATTCATTGATCTCGGACCTGCTTTATCGGCCAAGGAAGAGTCTCTTGACACACAACTAATTAGTACTGGTCAGGATTTCTCCTCCTCTCCCACTAATCTCGACGGCGAGGAAATGGCAGTGGAAGCTTCGCTGCCCAAGACTCAGCAGCAGCTGGACCACGAAGCAACCGTGAAGAAGGCTCGTGTCTCAGTTCGTGCTCGATCGGAAGCCCGAATGGTACTCAACTCATCTTGATAGTATCGATCATTCATCTGGTTCGGTCGCTGAATTGGTGACCCATAGTAATTCGGTCGCTAATTAGCAACCGATAATCGCTAATTAGCGACCGAATTTATATTTCGATCGTTAATTTAGCGATCAAAATTTAATCGATCACTAAATCAGTCGCTTTTGTGGGTTTTTTTAGTGAATTAACCTTTTGATATATGGAATTGATTAGATAAACGATGGCTGCCATTGGAGAAAATACGGCCAAAAGGTGGCGAAGGGAAATCCCTGCCCTCGAGCTTATTATCGCTGCACCATGTCGAGCAGTTGTCCTGTTCGGAAACAGGTAT
The DNA here is from genome assembly GCA_037834155.1 of Curcuma caesia. Classification (NCBI taxonomy): domain Eukaryota; kingdom Viridiplantae; phylum Streptophyta; class Magnoliopsida; order Zingiberales; family Zingiberaceae; genus Curcuma; species Curcuma caesia. Next base: position 14,950 of record JBBMKF010326171.1, read on the forward strand.
AGTTGCAACAATTTGACGTTCTTAATTAAATTTTATGACAAAAAAAAGTTGTTCTTCAAATATTGGAATTCTATTGTGAGTTATATATACATATATATAGGTTCAAAGGAATGCCGAAGACCGGAGTGTGTTGATAACAACCTACGAAGGGGTTCACAATCACCCACTTCCTCCGGCGGCCATCAGCATGGCCAGGACCACTTCGGCGGCTGTGTCCATGATGCTGTTTTGATCCACGTCGAGTTCCTACCCAACATTGCTC
>JBBMKF010326279.1:0-15206 GCA_037834155.1 Curcuma caesia
CGACTGCGCCAGGAAGAAGACATTAGTAGGGTATCAACTGTGCTTTCAATACCAAGATCAGATGCATGCATTCTTCTACGCCATTATCACTGGTAATGTTATCTTCAATACATTCTTCGAATGTTTCTTTTCCTTGTTAAAATCAGCTGTAAATATCATCAGTTTTCTGCTAATTTTATATAATTTTGTTGCCATGTATATGTAGTACAGCTCCTAATAATTAGCTCTTGGTTTGGAAAATTAGCTCTTGATTGAGTATGATGGCCTTCTATCTGATGTAATTTCCAGTATGGACAAGATGGTAGTCATGAGCTTCTGAAAAGATCCTTTCTATACTTTCCAAGTATTTATCCCAAATTGCATAGTCTTTGAATCGCTTGCTGAATACTATGGTATTTTAAAAAATGCATGGTTTTCATTGTATGTATCCCTTTTTAAATCGTAGATAGGGGATACATTATGTCCTGCATGATTTAGATTGCCCAATAGAATAAGGTGTAATTAAAACTTAATAAGACACCAAATTTTTAATAAGTGGTATAATTGGAAATTTTATGTCAATTGGGTTGTTCTTGGTGTTGGTACTGCATGGTGAATTGGGTGAAGACAAACAGCGAACTTTGTTATCTTTGTTGACTGTTGTAATTAAAAGACAAAGATTTAAAACAGACAGGCGAGGGAGGAAGACAGGGAAAAAAAGAGAGGGAGAAAAAGAAAGGGGAAATAAGAAAAAGTGAGTCATTCTTATTTTGGATTTTTTTCTTAGTGTTTGAGGAGTTGCCAAATTCAGTGAGATCATTTTTCTCTCTCTCTGATTTCATTTCAGTTAGTTTACCAGTTTGGCCACCTTACAAAATGTTATAATTCTTCTCATAGTGGACTTCTCACATTTGCCTTGTGCTTTTTTCCATTCATCTAAAAGGGGTTCCCATGTAAATCTTATTGTTATGATTTTATAATTGCTACATATATTTTATTGTGCTTTTATATATATATATATTTTGTAAATAGGTATATTGAAGGATAAATGCTTTTCATTTAGATCCCCAACAGGATAAACCGTAATATAATGCTAAATTCTGTTAATTTAGAGGTTGAATGCTGTTATTTGTCTGGTGCCCGCTGAGAATTTCATTTCATTTTTTTGATGCTCCATAAAAGCTGTCTAATTTTTGTCCATGATATTACAGTTGTCAGTTGAACACGCCATGTAATAAGATGTAAAAAATCTGACAATTTATTTGAATCCAATGGTTGAATGTATGTGATCGTGTTAGGCATCCACGATAGAATATAGTTGCATCAAACTCTCCCACTTCAGGAAAATATTTCTTTTATTTATTCTTTGATCCTTCTATTCATACCTTTTCATGGACTATTATAAATGTGTTAACTCTTCTCCATATTGTTGCTTGGTATTGTTTTTACCAGAAACATTTTACTTTTGTTTACACTTCAATTTTCTTCTGTGTCAACCTTTTCTTCTGCAGGAGTGTTAGTCGAGTAAATGATGAGTGGTTTGCAGATGAACAACACGTTCGAAAGATTGTCGGTCTGTTGGAAAAACAAGTTGAAATGCAGAACCATAGAGAAGTAAGATGACTTTGCAATTTACATTATTACTTTTTATTAATGTCTGTTGCAGATGGAGTTATTCTATTTGACAACTAGTGCAATTAATTTTGACTTTTTTTGTTTGTTATTCATGAACACCTTCTATCGTAGCAGCTTACTTGTGGGATTTGTTTTGAGAACTACACTCAAGACATGATGGCTTCTGCTGTTTGTGGTCATCCTTTTTGTGGCACTTGCTGGAGAGGTAAGTTGGTTCCTGAGAATAGTTTTAGATATCACAGTTTCAGTTCATAGTAATTTAGCACTGCTTTCACCTAACCCCATCACTTTCTGATAATAGGTTCTTGAATCTATTAAGTGATAAATATATATTGTTAATAAGATGAAGAGAAAAGTTTTTTTGGTTAGGTTTATTTCAATATTTTCTGGATAACATGAGAGCAAACTATCTTTTTGTTTCATGAGCAATGCATTTAAAAAAAATGAAATTGATATAACAAAGCTATTTAACATATGGAGCAAAAAAGAAAATGGAAAAATCTAATAATTACAAAGATTATGATGCATTATATTGCTTATTATTAAGAACATAATGCATAAATATTTGATCAAAATACTGTAAGTGGTTTTTATTAAACAAAATAATAAAAAATTACAATTTTTGGAATATTAATTGAATAAATCTGATTATTAATTAATTGTCCTTCTCAAATCAAATAAAAGCTCCCACTTTGGCACGTTAGTAGCCCCTCTCCCCTACATGAGATGTTCCCCTTGCCCCTTTAAACAATATTTGGATAAATTGTTATTTTAAAGACATTAAGATACAATTAAAAAATTAATTTATGATAGTAAAATTAATAATATCTCTTAAATAGTATAAATCATTTAAATTATCAACTAATAGTTTATTTTTGCATTGTATTTAACATATTATTATTGATAATGTGCATAATAGATTTTATAAAAATAAGTTTTAAATTATTATTCAAGTATTATTAACATTTATTTTTAAAACTAATTAATGATGTACTAATCAAACTTAATGCTGATTATAGAGTTCAGATACAATTAATTTGTAATCTAACAATTTTCTTGGAAAGATTTAACCAAACATTATTGTTATTATTTAAATATTGAGCAACCCTTCTTTTAAATTTAACATTTATTGCTTACTTATTTATTAAATAGTAATAAAACCTAAAGTCTACAACATTGCCTCATGCAATCTGCTGACCACCACATCCTTTACTCCTTCTCTGCTTCACATATGAGCTACTGAAGATTAGGCCAACCTGCGCTAGTTGTCCTTCGCCATCTACAACCTAACTAATGGTTCTCCATCACCTTTCCTCTAATGTTGCGGGCGTTCAATGGCTCGTCTCTTCTCTCTCCCAGTTTTGATTGTTGCTGTTTTTATAATGAATCTGCTGGTTCTTCAAATCTTCCCTGACTTCATCCTCCTTTTTCCATCGCTTTCCACCAATTTCCACTTTTTTTCTTCTTTCCTTTTCCCCTAGTTGCTGTTCTTGTGTTTTTGCTCGTTCTCAGGATTTTGAAATGATGTCTGAAATCGGCTGTTCTTGAAATTGGCCATGGCAGATTCTGATCCAACTTGGCCAATCTTGATCAGCATCAGATGAGTTTTTCAACTATACATTTCTGATGTACCTACTTCCTATTCTGGATGCTATTTATGCACAATTTGTATCACTATAGTCTGTCAATTTAGTAATTCATTTACTAACTTGGCAGCAGTGAGGATATGATGGTAATACTGTGTACCAGTAGTTAACTTATCTGACTCTTCAGAAGTGATGCTGTAGCTTTTTGTTGATTTATATCTTCTTTCTAATGCAGGTTACATTGGCACGTCGATAAGTGATGGCCCTGGATGCTTAATGTTGAGATGCCCTGATCCATTATGTGGCGCTGCTGTTGGCCAAGATATGATTTATCAATTGGCTAGTCATGAAGATAAAGAGAAGCATTCTCGCTATCTTCTTAGATCTTATATTGAAGATAATAGAAAGGTAATGTTTCAGAAACAAGTGATATATCTCTTGATTCACACAAGGATGAAAATATTGTGAAAGAAAATTTGTGGTCGATCTTGCATTTTCATAATTTTCCTCATGCAGACAAAATGGTGCCCTGCACCTGGTTGTGAATTTGCAGTTGAGTATGTAATTGGCAGTGGAACCTATGATGTTTGCTGCAATTGTTCATATGGCTTCTGTTGGAATGTAAGTATTCTGGATGCTTAGATTTTATTCTATTTTTATCTACCTTTGCATTAACATTTGGGGTTGCTGAAATGAAAATCACAGTGCACCGAGGAAGCTCATCGGCCAGTTGATTGTGATACAGTGGCAAAATGGATCCTGAAAAACAGTGCTGAATCGGAGAATATGAACTGGTAGTCATGATGAACAATTTATTTTTCGCTCCTTAGCTGCATCTTCCCTTATGTTTATAGTAACTTGAGTTGATTGATTTACTTGAATGATCCCCTTATAAGTACTAAGAGTTCTACACATATATCTACTAATTTATATCCCCCATCTCATTGAGGCACTTTTACCCATCTTATGATAATTACTGAAAATACCACAATTATCTATTAAGATGTGCCGTATTGTCAAAAACTAAATTAAGTAGCCTTTTCAGATTCATGAGGAATGTTCTATAATGATCTTGTCGTCCAATAATTCCATACCATGATGTATCTGATATAATATTAATCAATGAAAAAAAATACTTGTACAAACCAGTGAAGTGACTCCATCTCCAATGGTACAAAAATTTGAAGCATTAGAATATTTTGTTAACCATTCTTGAATATTGCCGCAAATATAATTAAAACATTTATGGCTCCCACATAAATAAGAAGTTGTGCAGTCGCCACAAAAAAGGAGTTTGATGGAATATAGAATAGAGATATACAAACAAGAACCAACATATTTTTCTCTCCTTGTACTGCTTCTTCCTTTATGTTTATAGTAACTTTAGTTTATTGGTTTACCTGAACCATCCCCTTATAATATTGAAAGTTCTACATGTATATCTACTAATTTATCCCTCATCTCTTTGGGGACTTTTAGACATCTTATAATTACCAAAAATACCCCAATTATCTACTAAGATGTGCCTTATTGTCAAAAACTAATTAAATTAGTCTTTTCAAATTCATAAGGAAAGAACACAATTCTAATGCCATTGATATCATAACTTACATATAGGCAAAGATGACCTAAAGCCATTGATACTGTAACTTAACTAATATAATGCGAGATTCTAAAGTCATTTATATTGTAACTTAACTAATATATAGGCAAAAGATAGCACGTGCAACTTGATTCTAAAGCCATTGATATTGTAACTTAACTAATATAGGTAAAGATGTCACATGCAACTTGAATCGTTATATTTAATTTACAGGCAGAAATATAATAGATCTTATAGTTAAATATTTTGATATACTGAATCCTCGAGTGTTTCTATTCTAATGTTTAACTCGATATTTCAACTTTGGATAGGGAGAAGACTAGGAAGATATGTGACTTTGGTGTTCATTCTATTCCTTTCATTTCATTTATTTCATAGGAGGCATGAAGGAGGGATGTGAACCAACAATTTTGGCAATAACATTCAAACTCCTTATCTATGCTACCTGGAACTTTTTAATTCCCTCATTTTTTTTTAAAAAATACTTATTTAACTTGTACAACAACTTTTTCATGGAGCATTGTAACATTATGTTCAACAGTGGACATTTTAGTCGTGCATTGAATGATATTTGAGTCTCATTTTACCTTTTTAAAATTCATGTTGAATTGGATGTCCATAATGTGTTTTTTCTTTCACAAAAATGTGTTATTTTATTTGTTGATCAAATTGTAATGTAATTGTTTCCGTTTCTAGGATATTGGCAAATTCAAAACCCTGTCCTAAGTGCAAGCGTCCAATTGAGAAAAACCAAGGATGCATGCATATTACATGCACACCTCCTTGTAAATTCGAGTTTTGCTGGTAAAATTTGATATTCACAAACTTAGTGCGCTCATTATTTTGTTGTTCTACTCGTCCAGTTCTTTTGTATGATGAACGTTGTTGTAGGCTATGTCTTGGTGCATGGTCAGAACATGGGGAAAGGACTGGTGGCTTTTATGCCTGTAACCGTTATGAAGCTGCAAAGCAAGAAGGAGCGGTATATTTTAATTCATGGGTTTACTTTATCACTGTGAAATAGCTTTCACAATCTTGACAATTTGGATTTCCTTTTTTTGGCTATATGACTGTTTTCAGTATGATGAATCTGAAAGGAGAAGAGAAATGGCTAAAAATTCTTTGGAAAGATATACTCATTACTATGAACGTTGGGCAACTAATCAGTCAGTACGTGAGCTGTCAATCCTTTTAATTAGTTCTACTCTTCTACTTTTGCTATAGAAGTTATCCAAACATTTATTTTACTTAGAACCTATCGGTTGCTGATACTGATAATTAGTTGAGATTGAGTTTTGCATATTTGTTTTTAAAAATACCTCGATTTAAAAAAAGAAGTCTGAGTCAAATAAGAATGATTAAGAACGCTTCTTTTTATACTACACAGTTTCAGAAACCTAAGTACTTACCAACCCCTTGGATATGGAAAAAATAGGATTTTTTATCTTAATAAGAAAAGGTGAGAAAAGATATCTATTTAATGTGAGTAAACAAAATTTGTTTTCATAAATACATATAGAATTGCTGGAAAGCCATATTCAATTTGTTTTCATAAATACATATAGAATTGCTGGAAAACCATATTCTATGAATGTGTTTAGAGGGGATCCTTCATATTTTTTGAGATCCATCCTATTATATGGGGGTTAAAAAGCTAAAATAAGTAACTCGTCTTTACACTAAAAAGAGAGGGGAAGGGAAAAGAGGAGAAACAATGACATAGTTTGGAGACAAGAAGATTCATAGATACCTATAGAATTTGTGCAAAGCCATATTCTATAAAAGTCGTATGTATGGTTTGGAAGGGATGTTTCATATTTTTTGAGATACATCCTATTATATGGGGTTAAAAACCTAAAATAAATAATTCATGTTTACACTAAAAAGAGGGGAGGGTAAAAGTGGAGAAGCAATGGCATAGTTTAGAGACAAGAAGATTCTCACTTCTCACGACTCATCCTTTGATTTTTTTTTCGATCATGGGGAGTAGATGAAACGAGATGAGGAGATGCATAAACTAAAGCATCAATAGCAGTGAAGAGGAATGATGCTAGAATCAGATAAAATGAGATGTACACAATATAATTGTGTTAGTCTAAGTTTTAGTTGAGATATATTTTCGCACATGTCATGAAATCAATTTCAACACTAAATGCCCTAGGAGCATTATTTAATATGTCTTGAAGTAATCTCTATAAGATGCTATAAGAACAAATATGCACATATGATGTATGAAATTAATGTTGATGTTAGAAGGTGTAACCATGGAATCAGATATCGAGTTGTGCAAGTTGGCGTGGGTAGAATTTACCATCTCGCGAAGGCCTCCGTGAGGTTGTGAAGCTATCACGACCTCGTGGCGCCCTTGCCTTGCCACGAGGCCGATTGACAATGCCGGGCTTTTGTTTGTTTTCTTTCCTTTCTTTTCTTATTGATATATATTTATAGTTTTTTTTATAGTTAATTCCTTTCTCTTCCCTTTCCCTTCATTGTTAATTTTCCCCCTCCAATAAACAAAGACTAAGTTATTAGGAAAAATAGAAAAAGAAATTAATATATTTTATATTTAAAAAATTACTGAAACTTTATCGATACAGATGATACAGTATCGAAACCGTATTGTTCTTATCATAAATTAAAACTCTAACACGGCTCAAAATTTTAAACCTTGAGTGTAACTATTCCTATTAGTTGCTTATATTTTGTAACTTGTTGCTCTAAAATTCTAATTTACTTTATAATTGTATAAGCTTAAATTTGAAGCAAACAAATTAAGTGGTAGATTGTTATAGGTTTGTAACTTATTCAAATTGTTCTTGACATACTTTGAATTATCTAGAAGCATGTTACAAATGCGCACATCAAACGAGGAAGAGAAAGATAAAAAAACTTGATTAGCAATAATAAAATAAGATAAAATTAATTTAAATATAAATGATGATATAATAGGGTAGCCGATTCCACCTAATAGGATAAGATTTGGTTGTTGCTGATATTGTTGTATCTACAAGCATGTTGATTGTCACTGCAACAACAACAACAACCAAGTCTTATTCCACTAGCTGAGGTCAGCTGAATGTCACTACAACATGTTACCAAAATTGGTTTGTTTTGGCAAGAGGTTGAAATTTTGACATGGAATGTTACTTTGAACTTTCTCTATATTTCTTTGGTAAATTCTTAAAGGACGCATTCAATGTTTCAAAATTATCATAAGGAGCACCAATGTATCAGATTTTTTAGATTCCCAAAAGGCGCATCTAATTTCAATTTTACCCCAGTTGACTTTTCTCTCTCTTTTGCATGCATGCAACATCTAGGGGTGTAATCGAACCGAACCGAGCCGAACAGTAAGAGGCTCGAGCTTGAGCTCGGTTCGTTTTTCCTAAGCTCGAGTTCAATTCGAGCTTTAATTCTTAAGCTCGAGCTCGGCTCGTAATGAAATTAAATAGTTCACGAACGGCTCGAGCTCGGTTCGAAAAAGGCTCGTTTTAAAGTTAAACGAATTCAGTTCGAGCTTGATTCGAAAATAGCTCATTTAAAAGTTAAACGAGCTTAGCTCGAGCTTGGATATCTTAACAAACATGTTCGTGAGCTTTTAAACGAACATGTTCACGAACACGTTCGTGAGCCTTTAAACGAACATGTTCGTGAGCTCACGAACCAAATACTATTAAGCTCGAGCTCGGCTCAATAATATTTTCGAGCTCGAAATCAGGCTCTAGCTCGGCTCGTTAGCTCGTGAGCAGCTTGGCTCGTTTACACCCCTAGCAACATCTTTTCACTTTTCTCTTTCCTCTCTTCTCTTTCCTCTTAGATTAAATTAAACTAATTCAAATGTTGTTTAAACTTCGACCGTTTAAATTTTAATAAATAATCCTCTAAATTTATTTATTTTTAAATTTAAAATTTTAATAATAATTAAAAAATATAAAAGAAGGTTAATAAAAAATTAAAAATATTTCCCCCTATTTTTTAATATATTCTATTTTTAAATATTTAGTTATAAAATAATAAAAAAATAAAATTAATAATGAGAACTGATTTTATTAATAAAATAATAAAAAATAAAATAAAAATTACTTTGGTGCTGGTCTTCATAAACTAACATCACAACTTAAATACTAACATCGTTGTGGTGTTGATTTTTGAAGACCAACATCACAGTGGTGTTGGTCTTCAGAAACTAACACCACAGTGTTGGTTCTCATACATTGTGGTATTGATTTCTGAAGACCAACACCATAGTGATGCTGGTCTTCGAAAATCAGCACCACAGTGTTCTAAAAGTTTAAATCATTTTGAACATTATTGGAAGAACCTTAAACAGTAAGAGAGCTTATTTGGATTTGGATTCAGATTCACCTAATAAATCCACATGAGTTGGAATGAGTCCGATCGGAACTCTCTAGATGCATCAATGAGTTTCGGTCAAAACTCATTGATAAACTTGAACGATTTGGATTTCTGAAAATTTGACATGTAACGAAAGACGATAGTGCAGTGAAATTATGTATAGTGTCCAATTATATGTCAATTGTCTTAAAATCTGAAATTTTGAAAACGTTGTGATCATTATTATTAATGATTTCAAATTGATATCTCTAGGTATATATAGACTCTGAGGAATTTCATAAAACTATAGCACTTGGAATGAATCCGATCGGAGCTCTCTAGGTCCATCAATAAGTTTTGATCAAAATCCATTAATAGACCTAAGAGTTTTGGATTTTCGAAAATTTGCCATGAACTGATAGAGGATAGTGCAGTGAAGGTATTTTTAGTGTTCATAATTGATTTTGACATCTCTACGATAAGTTATGGATAAAAATTAATAAAAAAAAGATAATTTCTTTTGAACATCTAAAAAGACCTTAAATGATATTTTTTGGATCGAAACATGGCCCATTACGGGGCTTTGTAGATATTTGAACGAGTTTCGATTTGACGCGTAGAATGTCCCATTCTGATACTTGAGTCAAAAGTTATGACCTTCGGAAGCAGACATTTAACACTTACACAATTTATTGTAGGGATGTCAGAATCAGGTATAGACACCATATATGCCTCACACACACTCACATCTTTCATTTCATGACAAAATTTCAAAAATTATAATACCCTAAGTTCATCAATGAGTTTTGATCAAAACTTTTATCAACTTAGAGAGTGATCGGATCCATTCCAATTTTTGTAGGTTTCTATAGTGCATGGGAGTCCAAGGGTGCCTTCCGTTATCATTGTAAAGGATTTCCAACATTGCTCAAAGGTTTCAGACTTTGTGTCAATTGACATGGGCCTATAACTTTGTGTAGGAGACTCAAGATCAAGATTTTTCATCATATCTACCTTCTACACACTCAACACTTCCATTTCATTGTAAAATTTCAAAAATACAAGTTGTCTAGACCCATCAATGAGTTTCGGCCAAAATTCATTAATATACCTATAAGCTTCGATTGGATCCATTTCAACTCCTGTGGTCAAAACAATTTAAAACTTTCAGAATATTGTGATGTTGATTTCCGAAAACCAGCACCATTAAAAAATAATAAATTAAAAATTTCCCCATGGTTGGTTGGTCATTAGCTTGGTATCCATTTGACCGGGACAACGACATGATGTGGCTAATGCATCTCTAAAAAGAAGCTAAGATTTTAAAAACTAAATATTTAGATTCAATGTTTTGCAAAGAGTAGTCAAACCCACTTAGTAGGATAAAGTTTGGTTGTTATAGTTATTGTTTTTGTAGAAAGTGATGACCTTGTGCTAATATAATGTATTTTTGTTATTTTTTGTATTTTTTATCTATCTTCAAATTGATAAAATAAAAAATGTGATAACACATGCCATATAATCTATTTTGTATCCTTATTATTTACTACCTTTATGTTTGTATCCTAATGTATTTTAGTCTTTTTAAATGTTACTTGCTAGCAGCAAATGTGAAGTTCAGCCATTTTTAAATTGCAACTATAGTTTTAACTTTAAAGGTCTAATTTCCAAATTGATGTGTAGCTTATATACCACTTGAAGGCAAAGCTACACAATCTCTTGCAAATGCTGTTTGTGACTATCTATTTGTAGGCTAACCGAAGCCTTTTCTCAGGGAGAAAGATTTTAGTCTTTAGTTCTAGATAATATATTTACATGCTTTATTTTACTTAGATTGTACTTTCATTATTCTTATTATTCATCAGAACTCGGAACATATTCGATAGTTTACTTCATCATCTGGTAAAATAGCACTTGATTTTATTGCATGCTCTTGAATCTTGAATCCCTTAATTCTGGTTTTATTTCTCATTTTGTGCAAGTTGCTTTCTCTTGAAATTAAATACTACATCTCTCCAAATTGCCACCTAACGTAGATTTTTTTGTTATTTTCAGTCAAGACAAAAGGCACTGTCAGATTTACATAGCATGCAAAATGAGAAGGTAAAGAGTTGATTGTATTTATAGGGTTGTAGTTCTGAAACTATATTTCTAACTGTTACCATGCTTATTGAAGTAAGCATGGCTTGAAGGTGGCATTTTTTACTTGACAGTTTTCTCCACAGTGCTTTCTTGTAATACAAAACCTTTATAAGAGTTTCCTTGTGTCAGCTTGAGAAGCTGAGTGACCGGCAAAGCCAACCTGAGTCGCAGCTCAAGTTTATAATAGAAGCCTGGTTACAGGTAAAATAAGAAATGGTGTCCGGTTATATCTGGATTGTGTGCTGACATACCTCATGCTGTCAATATTAGATAGTGGAGTGTAGGCGGGTGTTGAAATGGACATATGCCTATGGTTTTTACCTTCCTGAGCATGAACATGCAAAGCGGCAGTTCTTTGAATATTTGCAAGGTACATATGCATCAACCATTCTTTCAGCTTGCAAATACATGTCACTACTGAACTAATTATATGTTTATTTCTTATTTAGGTGAGGCTGAGTCTGGATTGGAACGTCTTCATCAATGTGCTGAGAAGGAGCTCCAAGTATACCTTGATGCCGAAACTCCAATGAAGGATTTCAATGATTTCCGCACTAAGTTAGCTGGCTTGACGAGGTACTTCTGTTTAAGTCTCATATATAGGCAAATTGGAGTTTGGCATTTAATATATCACTTAAATTGTTGTATAAGCTGCTCTACGTTATAAAATTACATTAGGATTCTTGAGTAGCAGAATTCATTGTGTTTTCTAATTGCATGATTCAATAATTTTGTCATGATATCATATTAGATATTTCATAGGTTGTGCATAAAATTGACAAGTACCTAATTGACTTAGTGGAGCTGGAAGGAAAAATGCCCCTTTTCTCCTGTAGGTCATATCATATTTTGGGCATTTGCTTGATTTCTTGATGTTAATGCACACCTATTTAGCAATGCATTGTGCCATCATTCATTACTCGACGGGACACCCGATCACATCTTTCTTCTGAGTTGCTTTATGCTATTCTCATCTGCACACCCAGAATCCTCCAAATTCAATGGGACACTCGTGCGCATTTTAGTTCTTTATTTCCTATGTGAGGATCATATCTTATCATGCATTCTCTAACGACAGTTCTCATTTGCCTTTCCTGTTGTCTCACTCGAATTTCAGTGTGACCCGCAACTACTTTGAAAACCTAGTCCGAGCCCTGGAGACTGGTTTGAAGGACGTTGGTTCTTCCAATAGCCAGGCCACGTGCAGTAAAACTTCAAGTTCTAAGGGTTTGGGCTCAAAAGGAAAGGGAGGCAAGTCTAAAGCAACAGGAAACAGCTCCAGATTAGCTGGTCCCAGTCACAGCTTGGATGAGAGCAACTTCTGGTCCTGCGATCACTGCACCTATGCCAACCCTAAATCCGCCAAGGCATGCCAGATGTGTGAGCATCAGCGATGAAACACTGAGTGCTTTCCTAATGCCGCTGTCATCTGTCTATAAAGAAACATTTTAAGTTATTCAGTAGGATCTGGTTCTGTGAGCATTCCACAGGATCTTTTAGGTTATTTGCACATTGCAAGAAGGGCTATGAAATAACAGGAAACATACTAGGAGGAGAGGGAAAAATGAGACAAAGAAACAGTATCTTCCTGTACGTTTGTTAAATTATGTGCTGATAGTTTCATTGCTTGTTTATTGTATATTCTATATAATCTATCTATCTATCTATCTATACATATATATATTTGCAATTGTGACTCTTTTCTAAGCACACTTGTTTTCAGAGTGTAGCAATCTTGTTGCTCATATTGAGAATTTCTTATAAGTTGCTAATGCTCGGCCATGAACAATCTATCTAGTGAAGTCCTGTGGAAAAATATCAATTGATCCACCCTGACGAGCAGCTTTTACTATTTACTTCTCCTACTTTAATACCTCTTAATCTCTTCTACTCACACCAATCAAACACTGAGATGATCACTCACATCAATCACTTCCAAGTGTGTACAAACTCATTTCATTTCAAATGTTAGATTAATGTAGCATGATTTAAAACAAGCTTCCCATCATCATGTTCCTCTACACCATCTGTCAAGTTCTATGATAAAGACATGGTATAAAGGAACATGATGATATTAAGTTAATTAATTACTAGAGTTGAGATATCCAATCACTGGAAAAGGATAATAATTATATTAATTTAACATTTTCAAAGGTTTGACTGAAAAAAAGTTTCCTTAATAGTTAATAAACTGGCAAAAGACATGATTTGTTAGAAAAATAGTTCTAATAGGATAATTTACTGGCTTTATTTTTTATTAACAACTTGACCCTTTCAATCTTGGAAACATCTCCTCTATTGTCCTGTGTATCAACATTCCTAGTGAACTTGGCTAAAAAATGGATTAACTTCTCTATTACTTCATCGAAATTTCTGACAAAATGGATTAAATATAAAACTGAAAGAAATGCTACATTAACTATGTCGGCCTTCAATTAATTATATCCAGAGTTCCACCTCTGCGTTCATTTATGGACAAGTTGCGTAAACAGGTCACCTACATTAACTACAGGCTATAAATGTAGTTGGCAGTTGCACTCACTCACTCACTCACTCGCATCTATTTATTTAACTTTCTCCAACTTTGGGAGAATATATTTGCATCACTAGTTACTGTGCATTATTGTTCATCTGGTTGTTGTTGGTATATTTATTAATGTTTATTATTCTAATATTATGTTGGTCAGAAGATTATAACTTTTCGATTTGTCGATGCATCTCTTGGTTTGCCATCTCTAACGCATAGCGTTGCTCTAAGTCGATACATCTCTTCACCTTTCTTTCTTTCTGATAATTTGTGTCCAACGTGTGGTCATGGAACTCAGTCAGTTAAATCGAATTTAAAAGTTCAATTTTATTATTTCAAAATTTTATTTTTTTTAAAAAATATTGATTATTTCGAATAATTTGATTCGATTTCGATTTAAACTCTTAATTCAATTAAATTGAACTTAAATATCTAAACCGGTAGATAACAATACCATTGTGATATTGCTTTTTAAAAACTAACACCAGTATCTTATCGCAATGTTAGTTTTGAAAATCAACATCAATATCATAGTAGTATTGTTCTTTGAAATTCATTAAAAATTAATTAAATCGGATAGAAATGTATCTTCTCCTCCGTTGTCCCTTCCAATATCGAGATGATCTCCAGCCTCCTTAAATCTACATTTACTTGCACATTTCAATAGATTTCTCCAAGCTCAAAACAGTTAATTTTGGAAAATCTATTCACAATATAAATTATCCATGGTCTGACTAATTGAAAAAAAAAATGATAATTCGAATTAGTCGCATTGACTCAATCTCTGAGGTGACCGGTCCAGTCCCACGGAAGTTTTCCATCGGCTACCAGTGTAAATCGGGAAGCGCACGCAGTAGCCAACCCAGATGCCAAGCATCTTTTGATTGCAATCCCTATTTGGAAGAAAATTCCTGCAAATACACCATAGTTGGGGATCAAATCGCGAGTGCCTGAGTGACAACTTGAATATCTTACCACGGCACCATGGTCCCGGGGACATGGTCTGACTAATTGAATATATATTTATAGTTGATTTAATTAATTTCTGCTGGTTAAATTTATTAATCACGACCACGTCGCCCGTAAAAGCGATTTTAATCAACACTTTAACTATACGGTAGTTGTATGGCCGATCACCTATCGCGTCTGCCAACCGCTTGCGCAGTATTAAGAGAAGAGAAGAGAAGCGAACGAGGGACGATCATGAGCGGCAACGGCAAGCAGGCAGGCTCATGGTCGCTGCCTTCGCTTCTAATTTAGCTTCTCCCACGCCCCAAGAAAAGCATATCCATGCGATCTCCGCCAATTATAGAATCCGGATTATTATAAAGTTTTGGCCTTTTGTTCCTTCCCCGATCTCTCATTGTTTGGTTTATCTGAGGCAAGGAAGGCGCCTTGG
>JBBMKF010326388.1:0-15206 GCA_037834155.1 Curcuma caesia
AGTTGATAATATAATATGCCAGTTGTACCTTTAGTTTCATTCTAAGGCTGAGTAGTTATGCTGGATGCATCTGTAACTAGTTGTATTTACAATTATAAAGTCCTAGTAGCTTGATGTTCACAACATCCGTATTGAGAACAACAACAATAATCAAACTTTATCCCACTAGATGGGGTCGGTTATAGGGATCCTTCTATGTCATTGGATTCTATCCCCCATTACATCATCTTTTATATTTAAATAAATTTTATTTTATTATTGCTGATAAAGTCTTTTTTAATCTTCCTCGTTTGATGCGCATATTTATCATAGTTTCACATTGTCTAATTGAAATATTTATTGGTCGTCTAAGTATATGTCTGTACCATCTTAAACGTGTCTCCCTGAATTTTTCCTCAATACGTGCAATCTCAATTTTATTTTTAATATTTTCTTTTTTTATCCTGTCTATCTTTGTATGTCCATGCATCCACCTTAATATCTCTGCAACTCTCTTCTTCTGTTCATGTGCTTGAGTCATAGTCCAACATCTAATTTCACGTAACATAGTGGGTCTAATTACTATTTTGTAAAATTTTCCTTTAAATTTTAAAAATATTTTACGATCACACAGAACACCTGACGTTTTCCTCCATTTCAACCATTTTGTTTGTATTCTATATAAGCTCTTAATCCCTCCATCCTTTTGCAAAAATGATCGTAAGTATTTAAAATTCTAGTTAAAGATAACTCTTCATCTTTTATTTTAACAACTATCTCACTACATCAAATATTGCTAAATTTAAATTATATATATTTTATTTTTACTCTACTAAATCTAAAATATTTCACTTTTAACGTTTCCTGTTAATATTCGAGTTTAATATTTACTCATTCATGTGTTTCATTTATCAAAACAATATCATTTGTAAACAACATACACTGTGGTATCGTATCTTGGATGTGTTTAGTAAGTTCGTTCATGATTAGTGTAAAAAGATAGAGACTTAGCGTTGATCCTTGATGCAATCATATTTTTATAGAAAATACTTCAGTTAATATGTCTGAAGTTTTCATTTTTGTCATTACATCCTCATACATATCCTTAATTAATTCAATATACATTATGCTAACGCTTTTCTTTTTTAGAATTCTTTATATAATTTTCCTTGATACTCTATAATAAAATTTTCTAGATCGACGAATATCGTATGTAAATTTTATTTATGTTTTTGATACTTTTCAATTAATTGTGCGAGAAGATGTATTGCTTCTATTATTGATCTTTCAGACATAAATTCAAATTAATTTTCGATCACTGTGGTCTCCTTCTTATTTTTTTATTATTCTTTTTTAAAATTTTATAGTATGACTCATTAGTTTAATACGCCTATAATTTGTATAATTTTGTGCATTTCCTTTATTCTTATATAAGAGAACTAAAGTATTTATCCCCAATTTTCAATATCAGGTTGAATAATTTTGTAAGTCATTCAATACCTTATTTCTTTATCATATACATACTTTTATTGAAATATCATTTAGTCCAACTATTTTTTCATTTACATCTCATTTAAAGCTTGTTCTACTTTTGAAATTTGAATTATACAATAAAAATTTAAATTTCTATGTTCATTTGACCTACTTAAATTACTTAAGTTAAGGTGATCAGCTAAATATTCATTAAAAAGTTGATGAAATTATTTTTTCCATTACTTTTTTATTTTCTCATCATTTACTAGTATTCTATTGCATTCATCTTTAATATATCTTATTTGAATAAGATCTTTTGTCTTCCTTTCGCTTGCTTTAACTATTCTGTAAATATCTCTTTCTCCTTTTTTTAATTCAATTTTCGATATAAATGTTCAAAAATTTAATTTTTAAATTCATTTACTGGTTTCTTGGTCTCTTTCTTAACTACTGTATATTTTTTAAAAATGTTTCTCGTCCTTACAAGTATATAATATTAAGTTGTTCGTTTTTTCTTCACTTTGTACTTTTTCATTCCACTATCAAGATTCTTTATTTGATGTTGCACGTCTGTTTGACTCACCGAGTATACTCTTGACTACTATTTTTAACTTTGATGTCATCTTATCCCATATCGTATTCGAGTCGTCGTATATTTCTCCTAATACTTATACTCTTATCCTATCTTTAAATATGATTTGCTTCCCATACTTTAACTTCCACCATTTAATTTTAGGAGTCGTGCATATTTTTCTTCTATTGAAACTATATTTGAGGCGTATATTCAACACTACTAGTTTATGTTTGGTAGTTAACTTTTCTCTAGGGATGACATTGCAATCATTACAAATCTTTCTATCTTTCTTTCTAATTATAAGAAAGTCAATTTGCGATTTATTATTCTCACTTTTGAACGTGACCAAATGTTCTTTCGCCACCAACCTAGATTTAGTGTATTCATCTAATCCTACTTGAGGTGCATATATGTTAATTACATTAGTAGTTTTTTTTCGCCACCACTATTTTGAAAGCTATATTCCCATCCTCCTTTCTAATGACTCCTACCACTTCATCTTTTAGCAAATGTTCAATAACAATACCTACTCTATTTTTTATTTTACTCATTCCTGTATATCATAATTTAAAATATGAATTCTCTATCATCTTTGCCTTTTCTCCTATCCATTTTGTTTCTTGTATATATAAAATATTAATTTTTTCCTAATGATCGTATCTACTACTTTCTGTATTGAGAACCAAGTATATAAATAACTTCATAATTTTTCTTATGCTTATTCAATGATTTTTATTTTGACTTCAAAATACAACAAAGTTGGCATGTGTTCCATATGAAACTATATGAAACTCCCTTTGTACTTTTTGTATCTGTCGTATGACCTACTACATATTCATCTTCTCTGGCTGTAGCTTTTGACAGGTTGTAAAAAAATTTAAAATGATGTAAAAAATAAACAACGTTAACTTCCTGAAGCTGTGGAACCTTTTTATTTTTTGACAAATGTGCATAACCTCTTCTTTGAATAATTATTTAAGCTTTTTCTGCACGGTTAGCATTGTGCATGCTGAGAACAATTTAGTTTTCCTAGTTGATCCAGCCTGTGTGAATTTTCTTGTGGTGATGGAATTGCCATCAGAGTGCTCCCGTCCAAAAGATGGTAACACACTGACGAATTTTAACAATGTGGACTATGGAGCATCAGTTCCTTTCACAAATGTTTCTTTGAAAGAAGGGAAGTCCAATGACCTTCTTCTTCATTTACAAGATGTTTTATGCACGAGTAAGTGAGCAATTTGCTGATTGGACCTGAAAGTTAAGTCCTGCAGTGGGATGCCATTGGATAAGCCAAGAAAATTCTTCTTCTGGTTCTTTGTTTGTGATTTGAAAGTTGCACTTGTTTCTCCTGACCTGTATGATCTTAATCCTGCCAAGTCATACCTCCTGTAATTCCTGGGATGAGTGTTGACAAAACCAGTGAAATGCTTCATTTGGTTATCTTAGATACAAACTTTCCTTGATTTTTTTATTGCTATTTGTTAGAATTTTCCTTCGTTGCTTGCTTCATGTTGAGTCTTGTTTCACGTGTATGCATATTTCTCTTGCTCATGATAATTGGTTTCTCATCTTTTATCCTTAGTTTGATTCATAGATGTCCATTGCTCTAACAGCAGGAATTCCAGTTATGATACGGGCTCAGACAAGACACCCTCTGGATCCATTATCTGCAGCTGAAATATCTGTTGCAGTGGCAACAGTTCGAGCAGCCGGAGCAACTCCAGAGGTTTGCATTATATTATTTAGATTATCTGTTTGGTTGATGAATATTTGCTTTAGATGGATTATTTGTCATCAAGAAATGAACTTATTGCTGTCAGGTGAGAGATAGTATGCGGTTCATCGAAGTTGTACTGTCGGAACCAGAGAAAAATATTGTTGCACTGGCTGATGCTTATTACTTCCCTCCTTTTCAACCTTCACTACTGCCCCGAACTAAGGGCTCTCCTGTCATCCCCAGTAAGCTTCCTCCTAGGAGGGCACGTCTTGTTGTATATAACAAAAAGTCAAATGAGACGAGCATTTGGATTGTTGAACTATCAGAAGTGCATGCAGCAACTCGAGGTGGCCATCACAGAGGAAAAGTCATCTCATCTGAAGTTGTTCCTGACGTCCAACCACCTATGGTATGTGTTTTTTAGATGATTACCTTGATGCATTCTTTATTTCAATAGTAGGTGATGACTACAACTTTCTTATGAACCCAACAGGTTGCCCAGCCTTAACCTTTTTTAATGCTTCATTAACTTTCTTAAGTTTCTGACTGCAACTTTTAAACTACCAAGTTTTATAAAACATGGACAGTGAGCTGCAGAAGCATTGGAAACTCAAACCAAGTAACCTTCTTTGCAGACATAAGTGCAACCAACTTTTTAAAAAGGGAAAATGCTATTCTACTGTATTAAACTTAACTGTTTGGTGGAAAATCTTTTCTACTGATCATTTTGTGTAGAAAAGTAAGCATCACATAAAAGTTCGTTTCAACTGTCTCTGTTAGTGCTACAAGCTGTAATAATAAAGGCCTTTCCAATGTGCGTGCAGGGCCTGGCAGGTGCATGCAGGGATTGATCTGGCCTACTTTTCTGCAATGCTCATGCCTGACCTGGCCCAGAAGTTTGTTGTACTGATGAACTGATTGTAACCAGGATGCTCTAGAGCAACCTTATTTCCATCAAGGTTTGTCATTTGAGTGATGACAGAGTTGTGTAATAATTTCCATTTGTGCTGTGGAATGAGACAATTCGATCCTCATTGCCCTGACTACACGATGACAGTTGCATTGACTTACTGTTAGTTAATGGGTCACTTATCTGATAATTTGAAATTTGGCATTCTCCCTTATTTCACCATCTGACTGATCATCCATTCCTAGATATCTCTACACTACATGTGTATTGTCTGTCTTTCCTTCATTTGTGATTTTTGCATCTTGCGACCGGTATATGCAAGCAGCTAGCATGTTGTGACCAGTATACTAGTATATGTAAGCTGCTTGCGTGCCAAATAGTGCATGCAAGTCTTTGTGCATTGCATGTTGTAGGTCTTGCTTGGCAGTGAATGGCAGCACACTTTGGCTCTTGATGATTTGTGGCTCTTGGCTAGTCTTGCTCTATGTATTTGACTATCGCATTTTGTGCATAAACAGATGACTCAACAACAACTGCAAATTTCCTGATTCATAGTTTTTAAACCAAATTTCATGTCTCATTGAGAATCAACTGCAAAGTCATTCAGAATGGATTACCAAAATCTTGAAAGTGAGAAACTCAGAATGGGCTCTTGCTAGAATGAACCTTGGATTCGAAAGAGTAAGCCCCTGCCTTTGCCATGAACCATGGACACTGGATGGAGATTGATAGGTTACAAGTAAGATAAAGTTGGTCTTCATGATTTGTAGGTATTTAAAGCTGGTTCACCTTGACTCTTTCAGAATTCATAAATTAGTGTTTTTATTCTTGATCCCATGGATGCCTAGTTTGTAAATAATACTGGGATGGATGACCTTACAAAGGGTAATATGAGCAAATAAGCATAGCCTATAGGTAATAGGTGAACTTATCGCATTTTTCTCTTGTTAGTGGAGTCGCTCCTGACATATGTAGGCTTTTGTTATGCCATGATATTGTGTGGTTGCTTGCGTGTTCTGAACCAGCTTTTTCTGTCTTATAACTTGGATTTTAATGAGCAGTGTTATTCAAAATTCAAATGTAGGATGCTATGGAATATGCAGAATGTGAAGCTGCTGTAAAAAGTAATCCTTCATTCATAGAGGCAATGAGAAAGAGAGGGGTGGAGGATATGGATCTTGTAATGGTTGATGCTTGGTAAGCCAGGATATTATTGCTAAAAAAAAATGGGAGAATAACCTTATTTTAGTTGCCTTGTAATTAACTATATTTTCTATTGACTTGTGCGACTAGGTGTGTTGGTTACTACAGCGATGCTGATGGTCCTAGTCGAAGACTTGCAAAACCATTAATATTTTGCAGAACTGAGAGTGACTGTCCAATGGAGAATGGTTATGCACGTCCAGTTGAGGGCATTTATGTTCTTGTGGATATTCAAAATAATGTGGTTATTGAATTTGAAGACAGAAAATTAGTCCCTCTACCTCCAGCAGATCCTTTGAGGAACTATACTGCTGGAGAAACAAGAGGAGGTGTTGACCGAAGTGATGTGAAGCCTATACATATTCTTCAACCTGAAGGTCCAAGTTTTCGCATTAGTGGTTATTTTGTGCAGTGGCAGAAGGTACTTTGTGCTTGTATCACATATAGTCTAGTCAGTTTATGACTCTTATTTTTTTGCCAACATTATAGTTGATAAGCTTCTCTTCTGTTACTGAACAGTGGAATTTCCGGATTGGCTTCACCCCGAGGGAGGGATTGGTGATACATTCTGCGGCATACATTGATGGTAGTCGTGGAAGGAGACCTATAGCACACAGATTAAGTTTTGTTGAGATGGTAGTGCCTTATGGAGATCCTAATGAACCTCATTACCGAAAGAATGCATTTGATGCTGGTGAAGATGGCCTAGGAAAAAATGCACATTCTCTCAAAAAGGTTATAGAAACTATCCTTACAAAATTGGTTTCATAATCTGTTGATCGCTCTTGCTTTACTTTATAATTTATTTGTTATTTCAGGGATGTGACTGCTTGGGCTACATCAAATACTTTGATGCCCATTTTACAAACTATACTGGTGGTGTAGAAACTATTGAGAATTGTGTATGTTTGCATGAAGAAGATCATGGAATCTTATGGAAGCATCAAGATTGGAGGACAGGCTTAGCAGAGGTTAGGCGATCACGAAGATTAAGTGTGTCATTCATATGCACAGTGGCCAACTATGAATATGGATTTTTCTGGCACTTCTATCAGGTAGTTGATTTTACAACTTGTACTCATTGTCCTAGACTTGTAGTTGCTAGAGAGATGAGAGTGTTTCTTTCTGATACTTCAGCATTATAAATTTCTGAATGTCCTAGCCCTTCTCTCCTTAGCCTTCTTTCGGCTTGTTGGCTGATTTTTCTTTGATATTTCATGTTTTTTTTGAAGCATTTTATAATGGCTAGGGCTATAAATGAGCTCTAACCAAACTTTATATTGTTCAAAATTGTTTGGTAAGGGCGACTGAGCCAATCAAACCTAGAACTAACCAAGCTGTTGAAATAGGTTTTCAAGCTTGATTTGACTTGACTTATATTTTTCAACTCAAGTTTGGTTTGAGCTTGGTTTATTTAGATGTTATCAAGAAACTTTTACATTTTTAAGTTTGTTTGGTTGGATAATGAGATTGACATTACAAATTGTTTGAATTGTTTTGATTTTTTTTGTTTGTTTATTTATAGATTTGATAAGAGCTTTGTTAATTAACATGGTTCACAAGCTTTGTTCGTAGATATTGTTCATGAATATTCTTCACGAACAATTCTCAATTCTCAATCTCTACTTTTATCGTTGTTTATGCGCAGTAATGAGTTGAACATGTGTTTTAAGTTTGTTCATTTAGTTTATTGAGTTGTTCAAATTTATTCATTTAGTTGACCTTGTTGAACAAACATAAACAAGCTCTCATCTAGCCAAATCCCTTGCTAACAAATGTTTGGTTTGTTTACAGACCTAATAATGACAACAATGCTTTACACTCACACTGAACGAATAATATGATAGCTATAATGTGCTGGCTTGACCTCCTTTTGATGGTCAACAGGGACTAATGTGATTCTGCATTTATGGAGTGTATGCATGCATCCAAAACAATGCCAGTAAATCTATGAACATTAATGAAACATTCACATGCATGTCCATTGGCTACTTAACATGGAGCATATTAATAGTTTGGAATAAGCTAACAGTGGCTCGAAGGTTCTGCATCAAGGATTCTTTAATTTGTCTTCAAAGAAATTTTGTTGGGAACACTTGAAAAAGAAAACTTGCAGTGTTGAGGGTAGAAGAAGATCAAAGAATAGTTAAATAACTGGGGCAATAGCATTTATGACACAACAGATTAGGATTTTGGTTTGTGTGTGCATAAGTAATGCACTGGGTAGAATACTAGGATGGATCAGTTCTAAAAGTTCCTCAAATAAGAACAAATGTTTATTCCTCAATATTGATGGAATGAATAGGTTAAGATGACTACTGGATTTCAGATGAATTATTGAGTTAACTAGAGTTAAAAGTGTTACGGGTAGAGGAAGACCAAAGAATACTTAACATAAACAAAGATATGGTCATTCCCTGTTGGGCCATAAAATTTGTTGCAATGGTTTATTGATGGATGCTATGTTAACTCTTATCAAATTTGTTATATTTTGGTGAACTAGTCTGTATTCTGAACTAATGCATTTACAATTATTAGGTTTAATAAATTACACTGAGCATATTCTCATCAGAAATCCTGCAAAAAAACAAAAATGCACCCCTCTTGGAAAATAACCTCTAGTTTTTTTTGCTTGTGATAACTATAACAATATAAAAAAGAAATTATGCCATAGGTATTCATGGAGATGTTTACATGGTTAGTGCTGCTGAGCTGATTAATGATTTGAACGTGAATTAAAAACAAATTTTTATCCCCATTTGCATTCAGAGTGATGTAGGCATCCACAATTCTTTGTTCATTTTTCTTTTACCAAAGCTGGAAGAAAGTTTGTTATTCTGCTGTTTGTTTCTCTCTTTTAGTTCACTCAACAATGGAAATACATCATTTGATCTTAAATCACAGCCCTCTTGCAAATTCATGCAGGATGGTAAAATTGAGGCTGAAGTAAAATTGACTGGAATCTTAAGTTTGGGAGCATTACAACCAGGTGAATCAAGAAAATATGGTACAACAATTGCTCCAGGACTATATGCACCAGTTCATCAGCATTTCTTTGTTGCTCGTATGGATATGGCTGTTGACTGTAAATCAAATGAAGCCTTCAATCAGGTTTTTTTGTTTTCCATTGATCTGCAATTTTCTTCCTTTATTTTTAATTTCTCTATAGTACTGATGCATGTTTTTTTAGCCATCTCTTAAAGTTACAATAAGCACCATATATTCAATTTATTTTTATTGAACTTCTTGGTTTACATTCATCTCGGTATGTATTTCTGACCACTGTATTAACTGAGAGTAGTCTCACTTCTGTTAGTTTTCTGGTTGTTGCATGAAAGCTGACAACTATTTAATTGGTATACTTTCAGACCCAAGAATGATAAATGATATAACTTGTAAGATAGACCTATGTATTATAATTTCTGAAAATATGAAATATTGAATGAGTGGATAGAAATAGGAGATGGACAAAAGAAAATTGAAAGTAAGCTTTATAACATACAATATTTTAGATTGCTTAGTGATGGCTCTTGTTTGTTGGTCCTATCAAATATAGGACTAGTTGAGTTCAGTACCTATTGTCATCCACAAAGCTTTGCTATTTAACTTAGTATCTTGTCAAGATATACTATGTACGCTATGCATCTATATGGGTGTGAACTAATAACTGAAGCCGATTAAGTAGCATGTAAAGTAGGAGAAATTTTGTTTACATGGAAGTTTAAGCAGTGTTGCTATTTATGAGGGAGGGAGAAGAATGTTTATAGGAAAGAAAAGGACTTATCTTGTGACCCAGGTTCTAGAGGAGAGAAAATTCAAAACTAAAACAAAATATGTGGCTATAAGATGGAACCCAACCAATGGATATTCATTCTTCAAAGTTATGAAGCAAAAAAAAACCTCAGAGTTAGTAGAATGCATGAGCTAAAAAATGAAGTCTGATGTAGAGAAGTCTTGAATACTGCCGTATGTGGTATTTGTGGAATGACAAGAAGCGTAACTGTGGTAAGGCTGCTGCAGCTGATTTCTTCAACCTTCGTATCACATGGCGGTGAGGCCTGATCTCTGCAAGGTTCTTTCCTATTTTTTCTATGTTAGTGCTGAGTGGGACATACATATTGATTTATCTGATCAACTTTTCAGTATGACATTGTTGCCATAATATTAGTTGTAATGCAGAATAATTACTGCTTGTCCACTGATGAGACTACTGCATCCAAATGGTTAAAATGATTATATTGGAATTTAGTAGTTGGAAAATCATAATCTCGGTTTGTCTATGTATGCTCTATTTCATTTCTAATAACGAATAGCTTCTAGTATAGTTCTAATCTCTACACGTGCATATATTTATCTTTCTATATGAAATATCTACAATTTTACTTTTGAGAAACTCCTAAAGCTATATACAATTTTGGTGCACTTGGTTTTAAACAGTACAAATGATAGGGGCAGTCATAACAAATACATTTCCTGATGGTTTGTTTTTTTTCATCAGCATATTAGATTATTCTATTTTTTTTGGTATGACAAACTAGATATTGTGTGGATGATATATTCTCTTTCCTGTAGGTTGTTGAGGTAAATGTCAAAGTTGAAAAGCCTGGACCCAACAATATTCATAATAATGCCTTTTATGCTGAAGAACAACTTCTCAAATCTGAGTTGCAGGCTATGCGTGATATCAATCCTTCTTCTGCACGGCACTGGATTGTACATTCCTCACTGTTTTATACATTGATCTGTCCTTAATCGCTTATTGCATTTTTTAAATGCTTAAAACTGCATACTATGTGAGGCGCTGTCACTTGTCCTAAAATATTTACAAGTATCAAATTATAACTTAGTTTTTGGACTCTATTTAGATGAGAACAATCATCACAGTAGATGAAGAAACTAATGCCCGTACAAGTTGAACTGCGATGACAGTAAATTATGTTCATTATTTGTTGATGTTGCTATTTAGAACATCTCAGTTATCAACAAGATAGCTCCATTCAGTTTTTTTAGCATTTAGGGAATGAAAGATTTCATAGATTATGGTACATCTTAATGAGACCGCTTTCTGCCACTTGTGATTTTTTATAGTTAATATTTGATTACCTTTCTTACATCAAACAATTGGCATGTCTTCTATTCGGAATTACAGGTACGGAACACTAGGACTGTGAATCGAACTGGTCAACCTACTGGTTATAAGCTTATGCCTGGCCCCAATTGCCTTCCATTAGCTGGTCCAGAGGCAAAATTTTTGAGAAGAGCTGCATTTCTAAAGCATAACCTTTGGGTTACCTCATATAATCGTGATGAGATGTATCCAGGAGGAGAATTTCCTAATCAAAATCCGCGTATAAATGAAGGACTTGCTACTTGGGTTAAGAAGAATAGGTCGCTTGAGGAAACTGACATTGTCCTTTGGTTCGTTCCCTTCTACCTTCTGTTGTTTGTATGGCTTGACATTATTAAAAAAATTTTCTTAAACTTTGTTACTCGGAGACAGGCTAGTATGCATGATCTTTGATTAGGGAGAGTTGTTATTTTGTTCTGCAGGTTGTCTACTCTTCTTACTGATGAGTTTTGATTACAGGTATGTCTTTGGAGTCACCCACATCCCAAGGTTGGAAGACTGGCCTGTCATGCCTGTTGAACGCATTGGTTTTATGCTCATGGTATTGCTGCTTCTACTTTACATCTCCTGATCCTTATGATTACCTTAGCCATCTTCATTTCACATTAAATACCTTCGATAGAAACAGACTTGGTCATGTTTCACCTTTATCGACGAAGTCTTTTTTTTATTTGTATTCCTGATTTCACCTTCTACAAGCAAAAGCTTTCATAACTAGGTGTCAACTTTGCTCAATATTACTAGAATTCTGTAGTTGTTTGCTTCATCTTTTATTTTTTCAGTCTTGTTATCTAGACAATCAGCATTGCTGCTACTAGAAAATTACATTAAGCAAAAGATCCTGTGAATCTAGTTTGCACTTTACATCTTTCTTTATTCATTTTTTAAACATCATTTTCGTTTCTCTTGTTACTTGGCCAATGCTTTCTTGAAACTAACCATCCACTGAAACAATGTTTACCTAGCTTTTCGATAAAGTGAAAATGCCTTTACTCAGACCGAGTTCATAATTAAAGTATTGAGCTGGATAAGAAGTTCCTTGGCTTGCTATAGCTGTGTAATTTACTGGTAGATTATCTCTTTGCATCCACTGTATGTGTTTATAACTATTGATGGATGGAAATTAAGGTCACCAACCTACAATTTTTTGGTGTCTTAAAGGGGATGGTTGTCTTCTACCCTCACTAATTGCCAGTTCAAAACTTTCGCAGCCTCATGGTTTCTTCAATTGCTCCCCTGCTGTCGATGTGCCTCCCAGCGTCGGTGAGGTGGAGAAAGAGAGCGGAACATCAAAGTTGATGCACAGCACGCTTCTTGCCAAGCTCTGACAGAACAAGTCGAGTTAATTTCTCTATGTAACTTCAGTATCTCTGTGCTTTGTTCAAACTTCAAATCTTGCACAGTTAAGAAAACTATCTGTGAATAATCATGGATTGCTTTAAACTTGTTTAATCGCTTTAGTAGACTTGGCCTTCCAAAATCACAACAGGTTGATCATCCTTTGTGTGGCTCATTAATCTCATCTTCTTTTCTTCTGTTTGGCTGTGTCAATCTGATATTCATCATCATATCTATACTTTAGACCACATTTACTGTTCAGATGATTTGTGGATCCTAGTTTGGTGGATAACAAGACTTTTGACGTTTCAACTCGTATTCTGGAGCTCTTTGGATCCTCTTTTTTTTTTTTTTTATAGTTCATATCCATTTTGGCTCACCACACCAATGGTGTCGGACATGTCGATGTTGAAAGTCGAGGTCGGAAAATTTTAGAGAATAAAACAATGCTATAAAACATAGCCCCCATTCAAGCAAATTATTAGCTTAACGTAATTTTATTATCCCAATTGAGATGAAGACAGCATGATAAGCATTCCATTTAAGAAATTATTCCGCTCAAAAGAAGAAAAATATTTGCACAAAAATATTAAATATACTAACAACTGCTTAGTTTTGTAGTAAACCAGTTAGCCCAAAGTATTTTTTCTTCTTCTTTTTATCAAGAGTCAGAATTTTAAATTTGTATAATTATGCAATACTACTAAGTTTAATCTTGTTGTTTTAGGTTCGAATAGAGATCATCTCACATCAAATAAAACATTAATTAGAAATGTAGCTTGAAATGTATTGCTGTGGAACATAGTTGAGTTAATTATTATAGGATAAATTTGTTGAAATAGACAAGGATTAAATTTCGGTGACACTGAGGCAATGCTCTCTCCGTAATAATCAACTATAGCTTTTCGATTTGTCTCTTTATAGATGATAATGAAATCGACCAAGTGAGATCGCTTGGGTTCCTCTTTGCTAAAGTAGCTCGAAAAATATTGAAGTTATTTCGGTCCTCTGTTTTAACATAAATGACAAGCAACGAAAGAATTGATCGGCATTAATGGCGATGAATGGTATTTACTATTTCCACAATGGCAGAAGTACTAGCAATAGCTCTTCCACCACCGCCACCACCATGATCGGAAAGCAAGGTGGTAGGGCAAAGCGTAGCTCTTCAGAGGCGTGAGGCAGTGGGGAAGTGGTTGGCGGAGGTCTGGCTGCCGCGGCGGCGGACTAGGGCCGGGCGTGACTGGGCTCTTTGGACATCGCTGACATCGCCGCCCACAAGCTGCGTGGGGATTGGGGACGCAGCGCAGGAGAGGCCGTTGCATAATGCGGTCATTACTGAGCTTCTGGAGGCCAATCTCGCCGCCGGCGACTGCTCCGCCGCGCCGTCGCCGGCGAAGAAGCAGGAGAAGGCAGAGCGCCGTTGATCACGAGCGAAGTGGAATGATGGTGTTGGGGCACAATGCCTACTGTCGACATGGACATGATTTAGGTTCCCTCCCTCTCATAGGCGGCGGCGGCGGCGATTCTTTGATTGATTTCATTTAGATTCTTTTGGCCATGCTTCTCTTATTCGAGCATGAGTTGAATGTTGGATTTTGACGTGGTTGCGAGTTAGTTTGGTTTTGAAAAAGCAGTTAGATTGAGATAAAACGGTTTTGCATTAATTAATGCTCGTGGACATCCATATTATTTTTAATATTAACATATATTATTTTTATAAAAAAATATAAAATATACATGCCATATGCATATTATATCAATATCTCTTTTTTATTAATATATATGCACATTCATTTTAATATTAATATATATTATTCATTTTATTTTTATTCTTATTTTATATTAAATAAACAAATATATCCATTCATATTAATCGCATTCAAAGAATTAAACGTTAATATATATTAGAGAGAAATGATCTCCTGAGCACCTCCTGCGTTCGCGTTTGTGAGCACTGCCCCCGATCCACTACCGCTGTCATTGTCCTCGCCGTGCCATCCGACCACCAGCTCGGGTGCGATCGACATGTCGCTCATACGTTGGATTCTGACTGAATTGTGGTCGGAATCTGACGTAATTTAGTCGGAAACTGCATAAGCTATTGTCGACCGTGTTTCCAATCAAATCGTGATCGAATTCTAACTAAATTATGATCTGAGACCGACTGAGGAAGAATCAACGTTGTATGAATAGTCAGGATCGATCCTATGAGACTATTAGGATGACATATTCCACTTCCAAAAGAAAAGTAATAAAATCTAGACTACTAAATGAAAACAATAAAAACATGTACCATCATCCTCTTTCATTTTCAACATAATTAATTAGCATTTATTCATCTCTGTTGTTGCGTGGGTGTCACTACAATCTGGACACGTGGGCCGCGCCCCACATGTAGGCCGTTTTGTCAAAGGTTTCGGTGCAACTGCTCTGGTATTATGAATCGTATCTGTCGCGTTCTTGCGGCGCAATCTAACGCTCCACCGCCGTCCACCATCTCCCTTTTTTTCTTCTTCCAAGCAAACAAAATTAATATATAAATGAAGAACAGAATGCATAATTGCAATATTTTTATAACAAGATAATGGCTGCGCATGCTCTGAAGTCTGAATATTTTCTAACAAAATTAAAAAAAAAAGAACAATTAATTATTAACTGCCGAAATGATGCCTACTCCATATAGATCTTCTCTCGCGATGAGGAACCTTCATCCAGTGCAGCTGTTTCCCTTCCCTCCCCTCTTTATATTTGACTTTTTTGTTCTTAAATTTCAGTCAATTTTTGTTTTTCTTAATCCGATCGATGAGATGGAGAGGCAGCGAAGAATCAGCGAGAAGCACAGGTGGAGCCTGATCCTGAAGGCCTTCGACCGCTGCCGTTC
>JBBMKF010326497.1:0-15205 GCA_037834155.1 Curcuma caesia
ATTTGATATAAATTAGATCTCCTTAGCTTGTGATTGCATGACATGTGATTCTTTTGAGTTTATGTTCTGTGATTATTTGAAGTTGAACTGATGGTCAAAATGGCTGACTGATAAATTTTGGCAGGTATCCCTACATATACAATTCGAAAGGAACGGAGATCCACTGTTTAAAGGTAGTGCATCATAAACTTTTATAGCCACTTAGCTTAGCTCCTTTTGGTGGTTTTTGGTTCATTATTGCCTGTGTACTTCTGTTCATAACCTCTGTAGATTTATTGTAACTTCTTTATCTACCTGTCTTTCTCTCTCTCCCTAGAATTCCAGCATCAATCATGAATCTTTCTGTTAGAACTTGTATTCCCGATGACATTATATGGTTTCATCCACCTAGTGTCCTATCTCAGATTTCATAGCTGATACACTCCCACTATGGAATTGGTTTTTACTCTGCACTGGTTAACCATGAAAAGTTTATCTGCATCCTTATTTTTCTTATTGTTTAACTATTGTCGCAGTGCTTGACTACAAGAATACTTCTGTAATTATATTAGATCTCTTTGTTATTTTCCATACTGTTTAATGACTGTTTTCAATTGCAGGAGCATGGTGCAGCTTTAAAGCTTCAATTTCTCGACAAACATTTCCTCCTGGTTTCAGTGAACAAATCTGGTCAACTCCATTACCAAGATGTGAGCACGGGCGTTATAGTTGCCAATTACCGAACTGGTCTAGGCCGAACTGATGTGATGCAAGTCAATCCTTATAATGCCATTATCGGTTTGGGCCATTCAGCTGGCAAAGTCACCATGTGGAAGCCGACTAGTACAAAGCCCCTGGTTACTATGCTTTGTCATTATGGCCCTATCACTGCCATTGCCTTCCACAAGGGAGGTCATCTAATGGCCACAGCTGGCATGGATCGCAAGATCAAGTTATGGGACATCAGGAAGTTTGGCCTACTCCATTCATATCATGCCCATGCTCAGACGCTGGATTTTAGTCAGAAGGGCTTGCTCGCGCTAGGAAATAGATCTCATGTTCATATTTGGAGAGACTCGGGGAATCAAGACTATAAAAAATATATGAGCCATGAAATGGTAAAAGGATATCAACTAGCAAAAGTCTGTTTTAGACCATATGAAGATGTTCTGGGTATTGGCCACTCCATGGGTATATCTTCCATAGTTGTTCCCGGAGCTGGGGAGCCTAACTTTGATTCTTGGGTTGCGAACCCTTATGAAACGAAAAAACAAAGGAGGGAGAAGGAAATTCATGCTCTCATCGATAAGCTTCAGCCAGAGACAATCATGTTGGAGCCAACTAAAATTGGTACTGTCAAGCCACCAAGGACCAAAGCAAATCCAACCAAGAAGGAAATTCAAGAGGACATGGAATCGGCAATTGACGCAGCCAAAAGCATTACCTTCAAGAAGAAGACCAAAGGTAGGAATAAGCCGAGCAAGAGGACCAAGAAAAAAGAGGAAGAGGTTTTTAAGGCTAAGAGACCCTTCTTAGAGCAAAAAACTGAGAGGCCGTTTAAGAAACAGAAGACGGAAGAGGTTGAATTGCCTAAAGCTCTGCAGCGGTTTTCTCGGAAGAAGGCATAGTTGTGAGACAAAGTAGACTTGTATGAACACATTAGTTGCTCGCTGTCCAAGTAGAGCTGACGATAGGGAGAAAAGCTCTACCTTTTTGGTTCTTTAAATTGATTTCTGTAAACATTAGCTCATTGTCTCGAGTCTTCGTGCCACCGCCGTGACTCAGGCAAAAAGGGTGTTTAATCGTGATTCATGAGCTGAAAATAGGCAAACCACTTGAGCACGAACTTGATTGTCAAAATGCCAAGTTCTCCAATAGAATTATGGAAATCAATGGTGAATTATAAACAAGGATGAATTATTTGATTGCTCCTTTTTTTTCGTGCCAGATCAGTATCAATTTACCTGATTGAAAATGGTTAGGTTTGCATATCCACTTGTCTTGGTGGATTTAGGCATTCACTAATACTTACAAATAAAAAATATGTAATATTTGTTTAACTCTAATAGTACATTAAAAGCATAATAGTAGTTATTGGGATGTAACCAAGTTGGTTCCCAAGTGCTAAATTTGTTGGATTAGGCATGAGTTAATTCGCGAAGCAAACAGTTGGTACTTGATTTATCTGACCGCTTAAAAGTTAAAAATCATATTAACTAAAAACTTACCATGAGTTAAACACTTAAAACTACATAAAATTTACAAGTGTAGTAACTTACTGAATTAATCTTAAATTTTTAACGAAACTTGGTTAAGAAATGGAAGAGTTTTGTAATAACGAATACTTATATTTTTTAATTATTGTGATAATCAACACTAATTAAATGGATAATATAGTGAAATAATCAATTTAATTAATTGTTAGCATATAAGTTTGTCAATTTGAGGTAATGCATTTCGGCAATCTCTATTTGAACATAAACCCAAGTGTCGAACTCAAAATTCACTTATAAGGCGGAACCAGTAAAGTGAATTTACGGGATAGCTTCAAACTTTAAAGTCGGGTCATGTTTGACTACAAATTTTGCATGTAAAGGAATTCCATTCAATCAAAGAACACCTTACTCTTGAGAACGTATGCATGACAGGTGTAGTATATAATGAATGATTCATGACCCGTGCGAGTTATCGCCGACATTAAGTCAATTTTTGACCCATGTTTACAAACAAAAGTGCAGAATCAATGAAATAATATCTAAGTGTAATTAATCAAACCAATAAAAACAACAACAACAACAACAAAAATCCTTGCAATTTCTACTCCCACACCCTCTCGGATACATGTGTAAATACAAACAAACACACTAGCTCTTTTCTTTGCAATTTCCTCAAAGTATCTGCGTGCCAAAGCAAGATTGGGTAATGTATGTAGTACAGCCATCAAAACGGCACGTATCAGAATGTAAAAGCTAAGTAAAGCAAGAACCGTGAGAGTATCTTGTACAAAATTCAAGAATTTCACTTCTCAGTAGAAAAGAACACCTCGTTTTGGATGCAGATTGCAGCTCGTTATCCCTGCTAAAGCAGTCCATTCTAAAAATGCAACAGAAAGGGAATCAAAATATTTCATGGCTTACCGATATTCCAGGGATGTGAAGAAGAACCAACGATGTGAAATACAAGCAAATAGAAATCATGGCCCCAAAAATGAAGTTTTGAAAGAGGCGTTTGTTATCATTGCTAGGGATGAAATTGGTCTTCAACAAATTCGTCAGGTTAAATATCCTGCGGGATATCTGCAACAATTGTCAATTCCATTATTTCAGTTGAATTTTTCTATTGTGTTTCATTTAGTTGAAGTGGTTGATTCATACAAAGAGATAAATTGCCGTAGTAAGCAGGAAATTGAGTAAAGGATAACTCGGAATGAAGCAAAGAAGCCATTTGGGTTGCCCATTCGGCATGCTTGACCTGTATATCCATCAAACATGACCTTTAGTCAGTCAAATGTATGCATTGAGCTATCCACTCTATTAATTATGTCAAGGCTAGGAAGATTATTATTCAATGCCCAGACTTGTATTTGTCTTCTACTGAAACCTCTAAATACAATATCTAGGATGACGAATTTTAAACCAATCACCCTTGATATATTGAGAATCATCCCCAATTCGACAAACTTTAAACAAGTTTCATCACATTTCCAGAAAAAATATCCCAAAATTCCAGCCTATTTCCTTGAATCCACAGCTTTTCCTACTGTATTTCTTTTTTATCAATTTCTCATTTATTGAAAAAGAACATCTTTTGTTGAAACCAATCTACTTGTGTATCCCGTATTGGGATCGACCAACTTTAACAACCATGGTTTAAAATACCATGTCAAAATGCAGCAGGATTAAAGTTAGTCATACCTCAGCCAAATATGGATTTGAGAGATGTAGGTCTCCAGTGTGATTTTACCAATCCAACTGGCAAATAAAGAAGATCTAAGAGGAAAGATAGTGTATATTTGTAGTTAAAATCCAGAGTGGAAAAATTGACTTACGCAAAAAGAGTGAGGGAGGAGCTCCGAAGCTGCTGGGTGAAATTCCGCAGGCAAATATAGACACTGGAATTAATTAAAACAAGAATTATAGTCTCTTTGATAATGCACTAATCTAAAAAAAAAAAATCAAAATTCTTTTCGGGCAAGCCTTTAATACGCACGTGATCGGAATCCATGATGTATATGGATGGAACTTGTTGTAGGTAATTTTGTCTAGCTTGTAGATAAATTCATACCACAAATACCCAATCTGCATGAATCAAAGTATACTTTCCTTTCTTTATTAAAGGAAGTGCTCAACCAAACCCGAGTTAAGGTTTCCATACTAACCAACAAGGATGATGAGACTATGATTGTCTTTATGTACAATTTCCTTCTACTTTCAGATTCCTCGAGCTTCTCCATCCATCTTTCAACCTATTTTTGGATATGAAATATAAGCTGCTTTAGGAGAAAAAACTATATAGAACATCAAAGTTAAGCAGAACAATTTAAGTTGCATCCCTAAACCAACAAGACAGCTAGATAACACTTTAAATTGATAGATGATGTTGAATATGATCAATGAACTTACAGTTGGGTGATAATATGCATATATCATGCCTATGATCCAGATATAACGGTCAAGGCCAGATCTGAAATGCCACTCATGCAAGAGCGGCAACCCTGCTTTGGATGGATTGGGATCTTTGTATCCTGCATAATAAAGCCTTAGAAGAATGGAAGAATTCAAGTACTAAAGATAATGTAGTTCAGCATCAATATGCCACTAACCTAGTAGGAAGGTAAAAGGACCCATCACAATATCAAACACTCCAGGTATCTCCCATATGAAGATGACCACAAGGAAGCAGCATATTATCTTGACAGCCATTACAGGTGCAATCTCATTATATTTGTTGTAGATGGAAAGTGCAGTATAAAGCATAAGAGTGAAAAGAGTGTGCATTGGACAAATATAGTACAGTGTGTAGTCGTTGTTTAGGACAATGCAGCAAAATGCCACAAACAAATTTAGCCGCCACATCATCTGTGTAAAATAGGTAAATGTATTTAATTCCTGATCAGTAAGAGAAAATTAATAATAATTATTATTATTGGAATCGTGGGGGCACCTGAGCAAACCGAGCAACACTAAAATCCTTGCGTACATAATAGTAAGAGAAGTTCCCAAATCCAGTCATCCAAACATAAGCAGCGATGAAGATTCTTATTGCATTGTATATTTCAGCAGCAGCAAAATAGTGGTACAATAAGAATAAAACCTGGGAAGATGTTCACAACAAAAGTAAATACAAAAAAATCAAGTCAAAACAAATAATCATCATAGTTACAGGCTCATCGAGAAATCAAATTTGTGATTTGAAATGAGGTAAGAACTTCGCATCATATAGTTTTTCTGGACCATCCACCAAAAGCTACGCTGCAAGAAAAAAGAATTATGACTAGTTCAAGGTATACCACATTTCAGTGACCCTTCCATTTATACTCATATTGGTAAATTTTTTCAAGTCACAACTATCATGAATCAATATATGCCAAGGATGCCACGTTGAAGAATGTCAGATTAAGAAGCAGAAATTCAACAAACCTGCATCCATCCTCTCCATTCATCAGTTTGATGACGATTCAGATACAGTATGGATTTCCCAGTAAAAGATGATATGTCATTATGCTTTTTTAGAGAAGTCAGGATTGAAGCGATTATAAGGAGAATATAAAGAAAAAGAAAAAGGTCCCGGCTGTAACTCTGAAAAGAAACAAATAAGAGATCAGGGGAAAAGGGAGCTAAAATATTAGCAGAAAAGAGAAATATAGAACTCATTATAAGTGGACATACAACTAAAGAAAATTGGGGGAAACTACTAAGTTTGAATCAGATGCATAAGCTGTCGTACATCTAAAAATTGCAAAAATAAATTAAAAAGATAAACAATTGTCACAATTTTTTCATATAAAGTTGGTCAAGTTATTTTTAAAGACAATATTTAGGCTTTGCCTATTTTTCTTGCACTAATCGGATGATAATAAAAAACCTAAAAAATGCAATATGTCCATATTCAAGAATCTTTTTTTTTCTTTCTTATTTTTCAATTTTAAGTACAACAAGGAAGAATATGAAGGAGAGGACAATAGAATCTGAGTCTAAAGTCTCCAATCAATCAAACCCATAAAGGTTCTTTGAAATTAAATGATTTGTTCGTTACTACAAAACAACATAGGAAAACTTTTGATCTTTTATATTGCCTTCATCATCAAGCTAAGTTTGTCCTAACTTTTTAGGGTTAGGTATATGGATCTTATTGGCTTCCATTGAGCTCCATTCAAAGCTGTATCTCTAGATATATTCAACTCACTTAAATATATATTAAATAATATTTTAATTTATCTCCTCTACCTTTATGCCTTCCACTCTGCTAGATACAAATCTTCTAACGAAAGAAGCTATTGGCTGCTTCTTAATATGTCTATATAATCTCAAGCTATTCTCTCTCATTTATCATATATTTGATTTAATCCTCCTAATTACTCTTGAATAACTAGTATTTTGTTTTATGCATTCTAGTAATTTCACACACTCATATTAGCACTCATATCAGCTACTCTAACTTTTTATATATGTTTCTTCTTAATGTCCTAATACTTTCGATACATATATTATGACGGACCATACCACAATCAAAATTTTCTTTTGGCATAAGGGTAAGCACCACATCTATAGAAACTCATCTCTATTTCAGCCATTCATTTTTTGTCCTGGTAACGTATCTTCATCAGCATCCCCTTCTCAATTAAATAACAAACCCAGGATCTCTATAACTCTTTCTTACAAGAGAGTACATCCATCTTTTAAAAAATTGTCCTTTATTTTCTATTGTTGAAACTACATTTCAAATAATCATTTTTTATCATGCTTATAGTTTTATAAAAAAAAAATCCTTAATCAAGTTTCAAATTTAATCTAATTACACTCACATTAGTTCACATCATATCATCTAGAAATAATATCCAGTGATATTATCTTCAATAGAGACTTAAAAATAATTCATACAAAAGAAATACAGATGTGCATTGAAATGATTCATTTCACGTAATATCCTGAAGTTAATATATATGGCATGGTTTTAACACATTGTATTCAGTTTATTTTGCAGAAAATGAATAGTTATTCTTTATGGATTGCACATAAGCACCCTGTTATTGTTCAACTAAAACAATAAATGCTGCATCATCAATTTATTCAATATGCAACAAAAATAACAATAAAGCAGTACTCAAGAACCTTGGTGGTTTGTGAAAACAGATTTGTTCGATCACAGATGTAGAAGTAAATAAGAATAGCTCCAAATTCTGCCCTGAAAAACATTAGCAAGTTAAGCAAAGGTTAGTAGTCAAACATCCAAAACCTACCAAATTGAAGTATAAAAAGAAGGGACTTACATGGCTCTCAATAATGCTCTATGTTCAAGCAAAAAAGACTTGTCCATTGATATAAATCTAGAATGTGTCAATGTCAAAAACAATATAATATCATGTTTTACAAGCATATACATAAAAGTAGACGGGAAGCCTTGGCGCAACGGTAAAATTGTTGCCAATGTGACTTGGAGGTCATGGGTGATCCGATCCTTCCCTAGAACCCTACATTGGCAGGAACTTCGTGCACCAGGCTACCCTTTTTATATACATAAAAGTCGAAGATTCATTCACCGACCTGAATAAATTTGCCATGACTGATGTATGTCGGGATCTTATAGAAGAGGATCTTGATATGCCTCCTTCCATCAAAGCATCCCTATCATTTCCCTTGGATGATTCTTGCTCCAGGCCATCCAAATTTGTGTCTGAATGACTGTATCAGACAAAATGCAAAATATCCAAGTAAAACATATGACTAAATTGATGTATCAGTCAAGTGTATTCATAACATATAGAAATTGAAAATAGGAAAAACTGGAAAAATATTCCCATACGATCTTCAAAGTGAAGTTACTCCAAATTCCATGTCAAGTAGTTCTTTTAAACAAAAAATATGCTAGATTGACTAACAAAATTTTCTCATTACCAAAGACTTATGATGGATGAAGGAATATATACAAAAAAGAAAATTATGGCACTCAGTTTAAATTAAGGTTGCTCACTCATGAATTTGACTTACAGCTGAATGTTTGTGATCTAAAACATCATGCAAAAATCCTCTCATTAGTGGCAATAAACTCCACATGTTTCAAATTCAGACACGCCTCTTTATTATAATTTTTTTAATCAATTCAGATAGCACTGCCAAGCACACTTCAGGAGGTTCAAATTTTACTACCATGTTGCAAATTGTGTTTAACAATTTTAGCCTCCATATTAATGAATTTGTGTTTCACTAGGTCCTTATTAGTAAGTTTGAAACTATAACATATTAAAGTGGATGTACAATATCTAGTAGAGAAAAAAAAGTACATGATTCAGAATGAAGACTTCATTTAGTGTATTCAATGTAGAAATCTTACACTTTTGTGATGAAGGAAGATTTTTGGTACGCCAAAAATTCTGAATATATCCATGCAATAAAAACAGGGAGATATCCAAGAAAGAAGGAAACCTGCAATAGACAATGGATCAAGTCTAATAACAATCTTTAGAAAACCTATGTCATAGATAAGATAACAAGGTTAGCTTTGGATCAAGCATATTTTCGATCTGATCAGGACTTTATGTGGAGAAGTAAAATTACGTAAAATATTCAACTCAATTCCAGCTTCGATTCCTAATCAAATTAAATAAATACACAATTATGTCTTATCCAGATATATTTTCCAGAAATATTACTCTGGCCTTGAAACTTAATTCAAGAGACTAGCATTGTGGCTATATATCAGCCGGAGATTGTTCTACAAGTATGTTCTTCAGAACAAAATTAAAAGTTTCAACTATATCTTTGGCAAGTTAAAAAGCTCTGAATCGATAGTGTAACTCATCACAAGACCCTAGTCCTTCTGAAACATCATTTTCTTGAGCATCGTGTACTTCCAGTGTGTGTGAAACACTGTCATGTGCACCCACCAAACACTACGGAGAGTTCAACTAAGTGCGAACGCATCTTAACCAAAAGCAAAAATAGGTCAAGCTCTATTAATTACAGGCATAGAGGACGGTTTTTCGCATCGATTCGAGAATCGCCAACTAAATGGTTCTACATCGAACTACTACCTGAGTCCTGAAAACTTAACAAAACACCAATATGACTCAAGCCAAAACTCCTACTACTGCTGAAAATGTTCATCATACCTGTCCGGGCGTAACCGGTCCTGACTCCACCATCTTCCTCGACAACTGAACTCTCAAAAAATGCTGCAAGAAACGACAGAATTCACCAACCAAATAGATCCAGGAACACCGGAGCAAATTAAAGATCTAGCTACCTTCTTCCTGGGATCAGAGGGATAAGAGGTGGATCTTCATCAACAGGGAGAGCAATCCACAGGATTTCACAAGCGATGAAGCAAGAAAGGACCTCAGATTGGCCTCCAAATGGAGTCAACAAGCGAATCCGGAAATTGCAATTGCATGATTTCGGGCGAGAAGTCGCCCTCTCACCGAGCGAGTCGCAAGAGCAGTTGGAGAGGAATGCTGCCTGGAGGGAGGTGGGGGTTTGGCGACTAATTACTTTCTTGTCTTCTTTTGCGGAAAATTACTCTTTGCCCTTGCGAATTTATCAAAATTTTTATTTCACCCTTTTCTAACCTTTTATTCCATTGACAGGTATCTATTTTTCACTTTACGGGGATTAAAAGATAAAAGTGTAATTTCTTAAAATACGAAAGGCTCCATTGCTGAGTGGAAGAAAGTTAGGAAAGGAATTTATATGCGGTCACAATGCTCTCCCGTTAGATTCGCAGCGTGATCAACGAACTGTAGAATGTACGGTGGATTCAGCCGCCGCACGGATTATTTTACTGGCAAAGATTACTTGTTCCGAGCAAGACAGGCAACAAAGAATTCTCGCTTCCAAGTGACGGATGTGATGCTTTTATGAATGATTTGGCAGACGTGACTGCAGGCATTGGCGGGCCCCTGTCTCTATAAAATCATGAATTTTCCAAGCGTACGGGTGTAAGTAAGATTACTAATCAATAGTTTACCCAGTCTATTCTTTATCGTAATGACTGTGATTTTGAATCCGAACGCCAATCACGAGGAGCCATTTTGAATTTTGAATTGGCAAATCACGTTGACAGGTCAGCAAAATCACGCTCTCAATAATATCTCGATTTAATAATTCTAATTCACAAATATTTTGACGAACTAAATTAACGGGCCCTGGTTTGGGCCCAGTACTTCGCACATGGAACGTTAAGGCTTGGTCCCCCACATCGTCGTCAAGGGCTAAAGAATGTGGGCTTTGGGATCCAGTAGGCCTAGGCCCAAGAAGTTGAATTGCTTGTGGGTCCCACGAGATCTTTAACGTGAGTTACAAAGTTGACCACTTTGGATCGCCCAATCAGATTCGCCATGCACGTCTTATTGAATTCACGCAGCTGCTTGGAATTTCCCTCTGTTTAATTTGTATGAAGGCAAGGTGACACGTTCAGTGAGTGTGGCATTTCACCTACAATCAATAATTATTTGTTGAGCCTCGCCGTGCTAAGCAAAGTTGGTGATGCGATAGTCCTAAATTCTGGCATGAGGTAGGCGTGCGAATAAAACTATTGTGGTCGGTGAGAGATAAGACTTCACAACAACGTTGTGGAAGAGACTTATAGAAGAAAAATATTATGTCTTTCAGCTTACGGTACATGCTAAATATATACCTGTGGATCTGATGCCATGCCACGGAATGAGCTGTAGATACTCATCAAATGGTCAATTAATTATATGGTGCTCGACTATATATATATTCGCATCATTTTGTCTTCCTTCATCAATATGTATTATAAAATGAATATATATAATATTGACTAATTAAAATAAACATAGGTTTAGAGTTTCATTCATGTGGCAATTTATGAACCTTTCGAGTCACTGTAATGGGAGTTGTAAGATGCATGGCAACAATTAAAGCCACTGCACAAGTGTCGGCTGGGTGTTTGCATTATTTCAATATTTTTATTTTAATTTTTAAAAGAAAGAAGTATTTTGTTATGTAATTTCTTAAAGATGTCTCTAAAATCTTCATTATCTATTCACTTATTTAAGGGAAGGACCACAGAGGATACAAAGTCATTTTCTCTGGGGTTGAGGCTGGAAGAGGAAAATTAAGAAATCAATTAACAACAAACCTCATCTAAACCTTAATTAATAGAAGATCGAGTCTTTTAAGTATCATTCTAGAAATTCATTCAATACTTATCATCATCCACTTGAAATGTCTCAGTTTGTTAAAAACTTGTTTTCTTTAACATGCCAAGCTCAGGGGGCAAGAGAATCAAATTGAAGAGTTGAGCATTATTAATTGTCTTTGTTTTATGTACATTTATGAGACCATCAATGTTGCTTGAGCTCTCATCCACCTCTCTGCCTTACCTTAGAAGGTTGACTGAGGTCACTCTGAAATTAATTGATAGAGGAGGAGTG
Source organism: Curcuma caesia (assembly GCA_037834155.1). NCBI lineage: Eukaryota > Viridiplantae > Streptophyta > Magnoliopsida > Zingiberales > Zingiberaceae > Curcuma > Curcuma caesia. The sequence goes on from JBBMKF010326497.1 coordinate 11,594, forward strand.
CAAGTTTAAGTCCTAAAAGAACATTAAAAAAAAACAAAAAACAAAACAAATGGATAATGTAGCAAAACTTGATAAATAGAAAAAAGGAGAAAAAGTTCTAAATGATGATATCGAAACTTGATAAACTCAATGACTTATCCCTAAATCTGGCAGATTATCAGCTCCTCTTCTTATTCTTCTTTTTCTGCCAACGGTAAAAAAAGGAATGGATAAAGTTGCTTGAGAGAAGAACCCGGTCCTCTCTCCTAAATGCCCTTCGAGTTGGTTATAATTACAGGGAAAGACGAGAAAAATTCGCCGGAGGTTAGGGGTATTGTTGCCCACACGGGTATTACAAAAACGATTTAGATTCCTGGCATCAAAGGCGAATAACAAGGAGCAGCCCCCTCCTCTCTCTCTTTCGCCATCTCGCCCCCGTCTCGCCTCTCGCTGCGACCAGGCCTAGGGTCTGGTTTCGTGTCCGATTTGTTCGCGTCTGGAGATTTCTCGAGGAATTTTTGAGCTCTTTGGTCGAGGCTGAGGTGGGGGCGGAGCTTTTGTTTTGCGTTCGGAGCGCAGAGGGGCCGGATCTTGGACAGAGACTGATGCAGGAGGGAAGGGGGATGCGGTTGATCTGCCGGTGCTGTTGTCTCTGTTAGCGGTTCTGTCGGACGGTGTACTGTAGGACGGTATACTGTAGCTGTCCCTTCGTCGAGGGCTTGTGAGTACAGTTGGGATCGGATCTGTTTGCCGTGTTTAATCGGTGGGTCGGTGGAATACAGCGCGTGAGTCGGTGAGTGGGTCTTCGGGATTCGGTGCAGAGTCTGGCAGGATAAATGCGGTTGGTTCCCGTGGCGATCTGTCCCTTTTGACTTCTCGTGCATAATTTTTGCGGCGCCTGGGAGAAAGAAAGGCAAGGGAACGGTGAAGAAAGCGGTCGAAGAGAAGAGAATAGAAGCAAACTTGTTTTTTTTGTGTGTGTGAGGAATTTCAAGTGGCTAGCTGTTCAAATGCAGCAAGATCAGCGTAAGAAGGTGGGGTTTCTTGATCCGTGCTTTGCGTATCTGTTCTCTTTCTCTATTCTTACAATTTAGGTCTCTTTTGTAAGCCTTTGGAAATTTTCTTCAATAAACCTTCTGATGCTATCTATATAATGCCCTTTTTGAAATACCAAACCGACATTTTTGTAGTTGTCGTTGATCGATTGGAAAATTAAGATTCATTTTGGTTAAGTCTGGTAGTCGCTAGAAGGACTTTAGTTTTTGCCGTATAATTTTTCGTGCAAATTAGCCAGTTGTTATTGATTCTACTCGGTGAAAATCTGATGCCAGATACTCGGTTTTAGTTTTGTGCTGTTCACCTGAAGATCTAGTGTTAATCTAAAAGTCAGTAAAGCTCTCCTTGAAATCGAATCCAAGTAACTGGAGTTGACAGCCTCAAAGCTTTTCTTTATTTATTTTTCTCTGTCTTGATTATCATCGGTGAATGTACCAGGACTCTTGGTTTCATCTATGAAATTTAATTATGAGTCTTCAGAGGCTTTTCAGATGGCTTTGCTATTCCTTTTTTATATCACTTACTCCAGTTGTCAGAAGAGTTTTTTTTCTATCAATTTTGGTGACATCGGCAGAGACTATTTATAACTTCTCTAGAATTATGCTCTTCGGTGAACATTGTTGATGACGAACCAAGTTATGGGTCAAGCTGATTTCTGTTCTGGTTGCTTTTTGATGTTTGAAAACATAAACAGGTCTGAGTTCATCTATAGAATCTAAGGAAATGGATCCAGTTCTCTTCACCTGATGATCCTGAGTGCCTTGCATCATTTAGTGCCACATAAAGCTGATACACAAGGCAATTTGATGATTGTATGTGATCCTATAATAGTTTCCTCTCTAAGGAAATGGAACCAGTTCTTTGCACCTCATAATCCTGAGTACCTTGCACCAATTAGTGCCACATAAAGCTCATACACACGACAATTTGATGATTGTATGTGATCCTACAATAGTTTCCTCTTTAAGGAAATGGAACCAGTTCTTTGCACCTGATAATCCTGAGTGTCTTGCACCAATTAGTGCCACATAAAGCTCATACACAAGGCAATTTGATGATTGTATGTGATCCTACAATAGTTTCCCCTCTAAGGAAATGGAACCAGTTCTTTGCACCTGAATCTGATAATCCTGAGAGCCTTGCATCAATTAGTGCCTCATAAAGCTAATACACAAGGCATTTGATGATTGTATGTGATCCTACAATAGTTTCCTCTTTAAGGAAATGGAACCAATTTTCTGCATATGATTATCCTGATTGTCTTGCATCAATTAGTGCCAAATAAAGCTAATACACAAGACAATTTTTTATGATTGTATGTGATCCTACAATGGTCTCCTCTCTACGGAAATGGAACTTGTTCTTTTCACCTGATTCTCTTGATTGCTTTGCATCAATTAGTGTCACACAAAGCTAAATACACAAGGCAATTTGATGATTGTATGCGATTCTACAATAGTTTTCTCTCTAAGGAAATGGAACCACTTCTCTGCACCTGATAATTTTGATTGCCTTTCATCAATTAGTGGCACATAAAGCTAATACACATGGCAATTTGATGATTGTATGTGATCCTACAACAGTTTTCTCTATAGCTTAATATAGAAGAAAGAACATGCATGTAAAATAGATGGATTACCCACCAACATGGCTCTCAGATAATTCTTTGTTATCTTAAATTTGCTTTCTTTCCATTGTGATGTATAACTAAATGCTGGTAAGTAAAAAATCCAAAGACTGTTTACTGGAATTTGAACCTCTGTTTTTTTTCTCCAAAATTTGTAGCATTTTCTCAATGAATTTAGATTCACTACATAATACTGGCAGTCATTTTCTCTTGCATGAATTAAGTGCAATTGCAAGTTAAGTGGCATCTCTTTCTTTCATTTATCTTTAACTTTCATTCCACATTTGTATCTTCTCCAGAATTCACCGGAGCTAGAGTTTTTCAGCGACTATGGTGATGCTAACAGATATAAAATTCAGGAGGTTATTGGAAAAGGTAGCTATGGAGTGGTCTCTTCAGCAATTGATACACATACTGGTGAGAAGGTCGCAATCAAGAAGATCCATGATATTTTTGAGCACATCTCTGATGCTGTCAGAATCCTTCGCGAGATCAAACTTCTTCGACTTCTAAGACATCCCGACATAGTGGAAATCAAACACATAATGCTGCCTCCGTCAAGGAGGGATTTCAAAGATATTTATGTTGTTTTTGAGCTCATGGAGTCTGATCTCCACCAAGTCATTAAGGCAAATGATGACTTGACAAAAGAACACTACCAATTTTTTCTTTATCAGTTGCTTCGTGCTTTAAAATATATCCACACAGGTAAATTTTATTGCTTCTTGTGAGTCTGCAAATTTGATGTGATTAAATGCTATTTCTGGATGTTGTTACTATTCCATTTTGTTTTGAATTAGTAATGCATGTCCATTAATCTGTATGTTCTTAATGGCCTCAAATTGGTGGAAGTTCCAGTGCCAAGTTAATAATGTCAAATTAGAGATGACCTTCTAAGTTCCATATTGGGGATGTGAAATCAACTAGTCAAATGCTTGAGCATTCACGAT
>JBBMKF010326825.1:0-15200 GCA_037834155.1 Curcuma caesia
TTGCACCACCCAACTTGCCTTGTCCTTTCCGAGCTCCAGCTCTCGCTCCACGGCGCCTCCATCAACCGCCGGCTGGTATCGTCGACGCCGTCGACGTTAACGCAATCCTCTCTGTCGTTCTCCTCTCCCTCGTCGGCGGCGTAGTAGGCGGTGAATCGAGACTTTGGGGTGCTGGTGGCCGGAAGCGGGGCAACGCCGAGCCTGTGCCTCGGCGGTTGGGACTCCTCGGGAGCAGCAGAGGAAGAGGTGGGGGAGGGGCCGTCGGGTTTGTAGCTGACGACGGCGCCTCGGATGCTCCAGAAGCCAAGCGCTACGGTGGCGATCGAGGAGAGCTAGGCAGGCCACGACGGGCCGACGGCGTCGAGCCAGTGCATTGGCAAATTGCAAGGAGAGAACGACGAGGGTAGGTTCGTGGGTAACCATAGACGGACAAATATAGAACCGGGGGAGATCGATTGATCTCCGCCGTCAAATGGGGGAAGACGCGGCGGAATCGGATCGAGGCAGGAAGATGCCTTTGGAGTCTGATCTTGTCGGACACGTGGAATGACGGGACACGAGGGGAAATCTTTTGACCTTTGAGGGTACATACCTACTGTATAGTGTTGCGATTTTTTTTTTAAAAAAAAAGCTCAATTGTAAAGAGCTTCTTTTTCTTTTAAAAAGTGAAAAGGGCAATCTTTATTAATAAAAATATTATATAAAAAAGTATTTACATCAATAGTAATTATAAAGGACTTCTAAAACAATTTTTAAACTATTATTTTTTAATACAAAATATAATATTTTTTATCAAATTAAATTAATTTATTTTAACACATTATACTATGGATCTAAGTACGGAACATGTATCGCAATCAAAGGATGTTGGGCGCCTGGGTTGGTTGTTACGTGCGCTTCCCCGATTTATTCTGGTGGCCGATGGGAAACTTCCGTAGGGCCGAGTCAGTCACCCCCAGGGATTGAGTCAATGAGACTAACTGAGATTAATATTTTTTTAAAGTACTAAATATGTAGAATGATCATTTTAACGGTTCCACACGATCATTCTCACAATCATATGTGAAGAGATAAATCAAGAAATTACAATTGATCACGACGGAGGAAGGTATTATCTCGACTTCGCCACGAGATTCAAATCCTTATCCTCTTTCTGTAACTCTTTCAAATCCTAAACAGTACTGAATAAGAGTATTTCTAAGATAAAAAAAGGAAAAAAGAGTGAGAAACAGACGGCCATCAGAGGCGATACAAGTAAAAGAGGATCAGTTTTAAAAGAGAATTAGTCGATAAAAATTTATTATTAAGATTAGAACTTTTCTGTTATAATATGTCAATTGACAGTTTATTTATTAATCTATTAATTGACCAAGCACTTTAATATTCCTATAAATTGTATCACTTGTGGGAAAACTATCAATGAGAAATTTTATTTCTTTCCACTTTCTTTTCTCTAGTTCGGTTTTCTTTCTCTTAACACCATCATTCTAGCGCAGGCTTTGTTTTCATGGAACCACCAAACACTCCCTTCCGTTTCCCTTTCGTTCTCAAAATATGATCGTTTTGGGGCTCAGCGTTTTACGAATTTAATGCAATAGATAGAGAACGAATACAACAACATTGCACGAGCCTTTGAGGGTAGCTCACGATACATGATGCTCCTGATCGTGTGGTATGTTCAGGATTTCAATTAAACCAAGTTATAGCTAATTGTGGAATTGAAGGGCCAGTAAATGCCAATATAGCCCCAACCTTGTATGATCACTTTAATTTTCAAATTCGATTCTAGCACACAAGTGCTTGAGGTTTACAAACACGTTCGAATATTACCATTTGTCATTTGTTACGTGCAGATCAATGCATGCAACGGAAGGAACTGCGGAGACACTTTTCGAGGACCAAACGATTCAAACAAGCCTTCCCTGTGGGCTGAGAACTGGACTTGCACAGTAAGATTGAGTGCATTTCTTTATGCGCATTGAAACTCTTTTCTGAACATTGATTGACAACGATATCCGTAACTTCTTCTCTGTTTCCAGAGACACTTCGATGCTCCCTCTGGAAATGACCCAGTCGCCTTCGACTTGACCTCCATCCTCTTCTGCAACGAAAGATTAAGATCCTGCTTCTCACAGTGACTTAACACTGCAGATACCACGTACCACGGTCCATCTTGAAGCCCAAGGACAACCTTCTGGTGATCTTCGAGGAGCACGGAGGGAAGCCAGAGGACATAAAGATCGTGACAGTCGAGAGAGACAACATCTGTACCTTCATGTCAGAAAGCCACTCAGCACACTGTGAGAACGTGGTCTAGGGAGGAAAGCCAGCTTCGAGGAGCCGCCGACGATGCTCTAACTCAAATTAAACATTATATTCATTAGATAACTCGATAGAACTAGACGGCCATCTAAAATATATGTAGGGGAAGAACTTCATTGAGAAATTTTCATGCTAAATCACTAAGAATTCACCAATAAACTAAAAGTATTATAAGCACATCTGGATCTATTTCTGATGATGAAATTCAAAAAATAGAGGGACCTCACCGCTTAATTTCGAGGCTATTACTGTTTTACATTTGATATTTTTATTTTAGTCCATTATATAAATAAAAATTACTCTCTAATCTCTACTTATTAAAATTAAGCCCATATGACCTGAAGGCTTTAGATCATTTTTACTTGGATTTATACTTATTTAACAGTACATAATGCATGCATAATTATTCATATAAAAGCCCATCTTTAAATTATTTTTGTTTTATTTTAAATTTTTTTATGATTTAAAAATATAAAACACCATTTCTGATCTTATTTTAAAATTGAGATTGCAAACTAATTATCCAATCTATATGGAAAATTTAGAACTTTTATATTGTTTTGTTTATGTTTATATACTTAGTTGCATTTGCTAAATAATAATTTAAAAAAAATAAAAATAAAAATATTATATTTTAAAAAATTATATACTTTTTATTAATGTTTGTATATTTTTTTATATTTATATAGCTTCGCGTAAAGCGGAGGGTAAATTTATTTTTTACCATTATTATTACTATTTTATAATAATACAAAATCTGCATCACTAATTATAACTAAACACTATTTTTAGATTGTTATTAACACTAAATTTGAATCTAGTAATAACACAATTTTCTCATTGAATATGCAAGTATACTAAAATATCAAAAACATTTTATTATAATTTTATATAAAAAAATTACGACCATTAGAGATGTAGGTGAATGAACTATGTTCAAATATTTTTTATTGAGCTTGTTCAAATTTATTTATTAAAAAATTTATCAACCTCAGCTAAACTTTAACTTTTTATCAAGCTCAATTAATAACTTTGTTGTTCTTATAATTTAAATTAAATATTTATCCAATAAATAAAATGTATATTATTTTTTAACATATTCTCAATAATCTAAGACTAGAAAATTTTATAAATTACTATGTTTTATATTTTTTTTATTACATATAAATGAATTCTAAAGTTGGTTTTTTAAAAATAACAATAATCATGTATACGCATCAAAAGATTTAAAATTGTTTTTAATGTTTAAAAGATAAAAGTGTTTTAAAATTCTAAATATGTTAAATTCGAATTCCTCTTAAATTAATTTTAAAATTAAATTTACTTTAATTTTTAATAAATTTATTTTTTTACAATTTATTTCTATATTACCTATGTAGCGCACGTGAGGATAGACTTGTTACTTTTAAAACTATATGATCTCATACACCTTTCCATTAAAAAACAAAAAACAAAAAACGTCTCTTGGCTTTAACTTATTAGGGTCGTACCAGTTTGGCATAAATAGAACAGGAGGCAAATTTCATAATGTAGTCTAGTACACCACCATACACACGCGACAGAAAAGAATCCTATTTCGTCACATTCACCAATTTATAGTTCTCAGACAAACCATCGTTACGACAGAAACAGAAGCTTCTAAAGTTATCTAAAATTTACTGATTTCGACAAAATAGTTGGGTTTTGAGTTCATTTACAGCATTCATATTACGACCAGGGAGGATGCAGAATGGTAGCAGAACACCACATGTAACAGCAAGCAATGTGGAGTAGACGATCAGTGAGCGCTAACTAGGAAGGGGTGTTGGCAAACACCGCATTCGATCGTCTCGGAACCTGAAGCAGGAACTTGCACCTGAAATCAAGTTAGATACCAAACAATCAGTCCTCGTGCCACCTCAATGGAAGGTTCAAATATACTCAGACCTGAAGGTGGACTGTGCAGATGGGGCATGCTACTTCTTTCATTCGCTTCCCACCGCTGTCGCTGGTCTTTGTGCCTAATGAAGATTAACCAGAACAGTTAAAATGAAATTAGACTGGAACATGTTTCATGGGGCAATGTCTCATACCAGGAAACAAAAGTGTACCTGATTTGCGGTTTTTGTCCATTTCCTCCTGTTGAGAAGTACATTCAAAACATAAAATTGTCAAAGTAAGTTTCTATTAAAAGTTGATTATTACTAAGACTGAGCGAATAGTATGCTCATTTTATCCAGGCATATACACATTAATTTTATCTAGCATGGTTCAAAAGCATTTATGTCTAGAAATATGGTACTGATGCCGTGAGCTGCAAGTACAACACATCTGTCTCTAGTAGGTTAATCATAATTGAACCTACATTATTTATTCATAATCATGCTTAAGGACAATAGCAACAAAAGAAGCTGCACCTGAAGTTTCCGTGCAAGATCTTCATGGCTCTGTCCAACAGGTTTGCTGGCAACTTCTTTTGCATTGGTTAACCTTCGGGTAACTTCTGCCTACACAAATTACAGAAAAGAGCCAAATACCATAGACGAAAACCACAGGTTCTAAGTTAATGCTTTAGTAATGAATGCTCAAGTGAAAAACTGATTCAACATTACAACTACATAATCATACAGTAAAAATCTGTTGTATGTTGTGGGTAAAATCACCCACTGACTTTGCAAATTGTTGGATGTGCAACACATGTACAATGCAGGATTTATCAAGTTGGAACAGTTACCCACCAAAAGGAACCGAGCTTAGAAATCCAGAAGCAGATAGGTATCCAGTTACATTGGCAGCAGAACAGAGTTGTTACAGGAAACAACCTTGCTTTGCTAGATCCTCTAGGCCGTGAATTATCACTGGCGGGGGACTTACTATGAGGTCTATGAAAGGGGAGACATCCAATTAACTGGGAAAAGGGAAAAATAACTCTAGGCAATTGTGGAATCCTCACCTCAGACCCAATCTGGATCAGCCTCAAACCAGTCTTCTCACATTTCTGCACCTTGGAACCTCCCAGCCTAGCCATTCAATCCAAACATCCATCTCTCACCGTAGACAACCTCACCTTCACTTCGAACAACAAAAAACCTCCCATTTATTCACTATGCTCGAACTACTAACCAGCTACCCAAACCAAATCCCCCTTGCCCGAACTGCAGGAATTTTGGACAAATAAAACCCCACTCCTAACTTAGCTTACTCAAATTCATTTTACCTCACTTCCTCCTCTAGCCAAGTTAATCAAGTCCGAGCCACATTCTGAAAGCTAGCAAACTTCTACATTCTGTTACAGATACTTTTAGCGTACTTTGCATTCTAAGACAGCCAATTTTGTGAAGTGTGAGTTCTGTCAAAAGTTTGCCAAAGAGACCAGGTACTCTCTATCTAGAGAGAGAGAGAGAGAGAGAGAGAGAGAGAGTACTTTTAAATTAAAATAAGATCAAAGAAACTACAAGACACATAAAGGACATAAGCAATAGTGATATAAAATTAGATAATTATATTTTACTAAATTCCTGGGATGAAACTAGGAGGACAAAGTTAGCATACCATGCATCTATCACAAACTCGGACTTGTTGAGCATTTTCATCTGCAGTTAATGTGATTCTACCCTTGGTGCACTTATCACAGAAAATATCACCACAGTTCCTGCAATGGTGCTGAGAATAAAGGAAGGTTGGTTACAATACTCATGCAAAATTGTATGATCCAATGAAATTGAGATAAATCAGATAAAATTATCACCCTCCGGTTGAAGGCTCCAAAGTCTGATCCACATGATGTACACTTGGCAACAGCTTCATCTGGAACCTGAATTGATAGCAACATGCAAAAGTTTAGTTACAGATGATCATAACCATATGAACGCTAATAGCAGATCAGGATCAAGAGTACGACAGTAATTTAAAAGGTTGCAGTGTCCAGCTACCATCCAACTGTATGGATTTAATACATATGTTGCAAACAAGATGACTATTTGAGCGATTGATGTTCATAAGACAAGAAGAAACAGACTAATGAAAGACACAGTCATAGCAAATGGATATATCAGCTCACCATGCAGCTCAGAGGATATTCAAATGAGATTAACATGGTAATATAGAAGCAGCATACCCTTGATGGGTTTTATATTGCCATTTGAGGGGTAAAAAACTTAGGTTACAAAGAAGAGCATCTGAGTTTACCCAGTGATCTTTCTCTTCATTAGCAGGCTTTATCAAGTTCATCCAATCCACCAATCCTTTTTTTCTTTCAGCTGGTTGATCAGATACCTTGTCAGCATCAGCAGTTGACTTGCCCCTTATTAGGCTGTCACTTCCACCCATCTCCTTGAACTACATTGGGTTTTAGTTAGCTACTTTTACATCATAGAAACATATGCACGAATGGAGAGAGAGAGAGAGAAAAAAAAAGGCAATTAGGAAGAATTAAATATGAGAAATTTGTGCGATGAGGATTTATGAATTCAATTCACATTTTGTGCAAAAATTACGAAATTAAGAATCTTTAACTCATATTAGTGTATCTTGATTGTGACTAAATGTGTACTGCAAGAACAAAACAAAATATCAGTTCAAGTTAATCTCAAGTATTTGAGGTCAGCTGCATGGATTTTTATCTGCCATGGAACTTTATGCAAGCTCCACAACGGATGCTATGAATAATAAAGATATCAGCTCATGCTGATCAAATACTATTTCTCCTATGAAAGATAAATACATTTTGTAGAAACCCTTGGCATATGACAAGATTGATAAAAAAAAGTAATGAGATTATTCTAACAAAAAGTAACCTAAATCCTAGTGTAGAATAAGAAAAATATCATATATAGCAGACATGTCTTGTGTCCCAGCTATTTTGAAGGGTTTAAGGGAGGCAAACTCGGTTCAAGATATCCTGTACAATATATGACAACAGAGAATTTTACCCTTTCTAAAATATCGAACATCAAAATCAAGGTAAAACCGTCGTCTTAGAGCCTACCTGCACTGTAGCTGCTGTTACTGTGTCAAGTATAGTACTTGTGGTGTAACTATTTGACTGCAACCTAATTCGCCTGGGATCAATGTCAACTGAGCTCTTGGACCAAAAGACAAATGTAGTTGAATCCAACACCTAAATCAACACAAATGAAAATACCATAATTATGAAAAAATAATAATCAGACGTGACACTGAACTTGTATGAATGAACAGTTAAGAATTTTACTTCACATCTGCTCACTGTCTCCAGCGGGTAGATCCTCAAAGTTCTGTTGGTACTTGGGTCAAGCATACGAATTCCATCCAATCCAATCTGGAAAAGAAAGCATGAAAGAAAATCAAGGTAAAAAAATGATAAACTACACAGTCATTTTATTACAAAAACTTTAGAGTAATTTACAGAAACCAAAATTTTGTTGCAAATATTAGCAGCATGGTTAATTGTAAGGAAATTGGAAAGAAAGAAATAGGAAGAAGGGAAGAGAAATAAATCTTGAAGAATTAATATTTACTTCCAGCTTACTTGGGAGCATGGAAAACAGAAAAGAAAGTCAATTGATTTTTTAACTTTTAGAATGGAGTAAAGAAATAAAGTGCCTAAGGAAAGGCACAAAAAAATTAATTGGATAATTAAATCTCTCAAAGGTGTATTATCCAAAACATAAATGATAAAAAATAATTAAATTACATACCATCTTGAAAAATATAATACGCAAGACAAGCATTGCACATTCCAAATTCACCTAAAAGATATAACAAGTCTACATATCAATTACAAAAGGTCGTTGATTGCTAATTACTGACCATCTTATATATCTATATATATATATATTAGTTTGTTATAAATATCCTTTTATTGATTCAAATCATCAAGGAATAAGGGATTTTCCAATATAAAAATCTCTACTAAAAAAATATTGAGGACTTCAACTTTGAGTGAGAAAGTTCAGAGTTGAGGAAGGGAGACAAGATGATAGCCAGGGTAAAAAAAAGTCATTTGAGAGGGCAAGAGCCGTGAGCATTAGAAATGAGGGATGGGGGATGAAAGTGAGAAACACCAAAACTTTAATGTTTAGTAGTTACCATGTTTAAGGGGATAGTCACATTCCTCCAATTTTCTTTCTAAAAAAGTCCTTTTCTCCTTAATTTTCTTCCCTCTACTTTCTCAATTTCCTTTTCCCCTTCGAAATAAACACACAAAAATAAATAACATTCATGACATTCATGTCCTTCATCATCATCAAATTAGCCATGTTTGCCCCAATTATTTGTGGTAAGCTACACAAATTTTATCATCCTATCACTTGTAACCGTCAGCTCATAAATGTTAGTGCAATAAAAGGAACATAAATAAGTGTCCATTCCTGACATGAACCATTAGCATTCCACCTAGGTAACCAGACTACCACAACAAAATAACTAACACTCATGTCCTCCATCATCATCAAGTTAGCCATGTTTCCCTAACTATTTGTGGTAAGCTCATCCTATTGACCTCTATGCAAAAATATATCACTAGTAACCATCAGCTCATAAATGCTAGTGCACAAAATGGAACATAAAGAAGTGTGTCCATTCCTGACACAAACCACTAGAATGCCACCTAGGTAACCAAACTACTGCAACCTGACTAAGATTATTGCTAGCTCGAGAAAGTGGCATTTTCTTTTTTAAAAAAGGGTTGATCCCAGATTTCTACTTCCTTGCCATGGGCATTAGGCCTAACCAAATCTTGTATCCATATCAAAATAAGATCAGATATTGGACCTTAAGATTTGATCTTCTTTCCATATTTGACATTAGCCATTTGTTTTGGTCTATCGACAATATCTAGTGTTGATACAACTGCAGTTTGTGTACATTTGCTAATCACCAAATAAGCAACTAGGTTTTTAGAAGGTGAAGTCCCATGTCTTCACTTTCCCAAGCCTGAAAAAACACCTCTAAGTAGTCCAAACCACTTTACAAAATGCCAAATTATTCTCCATTTAAACTCCTAAAATAAAAATGAAAATCCACATATATTTATGAATTTACAGATTTGCCCTTTCAAAATTTAATTTAGCAAATATCATGGTAGAACTTTAAATTATGCATAAATTATATAGATAAAGAAAAGTTTATCCTCTTTGAATAATAAAATCAGATAGCCATCAATTATGACTATAGAAGCAAGATTTCTACTGAATCAAGCTTTAATTTTTTTATGTTGGTTTAGTATTTGGGGGAGTACCATTCAAGTGTGCATAAAAGTTGAAGTTTGCATTAGAACTTGGCAGATTGTTTAAACATATGTTCATGGATTTTAATTGTGTTTCTCAAATTTTGAGCTTGTTCTTAACTAGCATTTCGATCCCTGACCAGAATAACACATGCCATGCATGCTAGGTGTTGGTGCTAGTGGATGTGCCAAATGGTAGAAGAGGAAGAAAAGGGAGAAAGAGTGGAAGCTTCACCAACTTGCATGATTGTGATATGCTAAAGTACCTTGCCTTAATTAAGCATAAAACATGGCACAAAAGCTTCGCTGACTTTGCGCCACATCATGGAAGACACAAAGCATTCATGTTGATCATGGTTTGCTGAAAAATTTTGCCTCAATCAAAACCTGAAACACCTCATGAAAGTTTTGTCGATCTCACTCCACGTTGTGGAAGTTTCACTGACCTAAGGGGACTCATGTCAATTATGGTCTACCAAAACACCTCATCTTGATCTACCAAAAACATCGCAAGGAAGCTTTGCCAACCTTTCACCACATCGCAAAAGCTCTGTCAACCTCAAAGGAAGCCTCCTACTATATCGGTGTTGTCATGGAAGCTCTGTGAGATGTTTTGTTGTCTCGGGTATGTTACACGTGTCAATTGGCAGGCAAACAAAATGTTTCACTCATGCTGACTAGCATGAAATGAAAATGCAAAATATTTCCTATAGAACTAGGTTCCTAGTGATATAACTTTCTATAGAACATAATGGACTCCCCAAATATTAAAGCAATATAATAAATCAAGGTTAAATTTAGTATACATTTATGCTATTATTATATGGACAAACACTCTATTATGCATATAAAGAATTTTATAATCTACCTTAATATGTGGATTTGTATCGTTTTAATTTTTAGACAATGTTATTTTGTTGTGAGAAAAAATCAAAAATCTTCATTAGGCCGTGGAAGCCAATGCTAAAAATGTCTAAATATATATGTATGGATCTCGGTCATATTTCTTATATGACTAGGTCTTTACCTTGTATAAAGCTCAATGAAGAGATAAGATCCATATAGTCGACTTAAATAGTTGAGACATCTTATTTTCATGGTGATGAATGTTATGCTATTTTAATTGTGAAGAAAGATGATTACAAGGAAATAAAATACATAACAGAGGTGATGGAGGTGAAGAAAGATGAAAGTAAATAACAGTTCGTGTATCACAATTGTCCAATATTGATAGCTATAATATATTATTAATGAAACTTAGCTCATGATAATGAAATTTATAAGGAATTCATACATGGTTTTGAATTTAATTCTAGCTTCACACAATAAAGAACCATTCTGCGGAGACATCAACATCAAAACATTGCCGATATCTCAGCATAAGAAACATGAAACTTTAGGCCTCTAACAACTAGTGAACTTGTAAAGGAGGCAAACAAAGATTTTTTCCAAAAATTGATATAACTATAAATTAGCGATTAGCCACAAATAACTCTTCTTCCCTTTTTCTTCTTTTTCTTATTCAACCTCTTTATCTTCCAGATATTTTAAATCCTTTTTAACTATGCTTACAACTTGCTCAACTAAAGAACCTACTAGTTGACTTTCAATACAGACATACCATCTTACCATATTTTCTCTCATTTTATAATCAGTTAAAACTACACCTATTTGCTGTCAGATATTATTATTATATTTAACCTTTTCTTGTGACATTACACATCCATGTCAAAATTCTTAATTGTAAACTAAATTTCATATTCATTATTTTCTAACAGCCAACATTTTGAACCATAGAATATGGTTAGGCATACAACAATTTCATAATTTTTTTAACTTAAAAACATAGAACCATAAGCTTTTCTCAATTTCAACCCATCACTCTTTAGCCTATTAATTATATCTTCACCGTTATTTCATTCTAGAATGATCTATCTGCGACATCTAAGCTTCTTGTAGAGATTTGAAGTACACCCATCTTTTAATTATTCCCTACTACTCAGCATTGAGGTTATTTTGTTTACACTTACAGTAATCAAAATATAAAGGTCAGGAGTTGTGTTAGGCCAGCACAACTAGCATAAAGCAATGCCAAAAAAAAGTTTTCATGATCTTAATTGTATTTATTACACATGATGCTGAGGATGACACCATAAGCAAAGAGTTGACTGCCTGCTTGGATAAATGAACCACAAAGGTAGCAAATCGGGAACGACACATTATATAGAACTAGTAGCACACATGATGATAAACAAAAAATAGCTCGTATAATCAGTTAATGAAGCCACCCTGAAGCTTCAAGATTCCAATTTGACAGTGAATAATCAATTAATGATAAGAAAGGACGGTGATCCAAGGGTTGAGGCCAAACCTGGCAAAGTACGTCCATGGTGCTCTGACCGCCCCCTTCTGGCAGCAACTTCACCCGGAACTTCTGCACCCCATTTTTCACATCCTGATTTGTATCCACCTTTGGCACTGCCCTTACTATTTTCCCAAAGCTTCCCCCCTGCTTTTTCCCATCAGACGGGAAGCTTATCGACCTACCATAATCGTCAAATAGGGTAGGAGACTTGGTGGGTGCTGTTCCCCGGGCACCATAAGGCTCAGACCTCCCACCATCATACCGATACACACCATCATCAAGACCACTGTCTTGTGCACCAACATATATGTTCTGCTCATTGAAATCCTGACCAAAGCCCGATCGGCCAAGACCATACCCAGAGCCCATGCTTGCAGCGTATCTACCAGAATTTTCGTACTGCGAATCTTGCTCAGGCATAGAAGCAGAGCTTTGATAAAGAGCATTATAAGAAGGGTAAGAAGAGGTAAAGGCAGAACTTGGGTTGGGGGGAGAGCTGACCATGGAAGCAGGGTTAACAGGTGGCGCATAACTCCCAGCGGCCGAATGATTGGGGTCATAAGGATAAAATGGAACGGAAGAGGGAAGTTGGTGAGGATAGGGAGATGGAGGCGCCTCCGCCGGGTAGCGCGAGGGATTGTAAGAAGGGAAGGAGGAAAATTGGGGCGGGAATTGGGCGTGAGGTTGGCCATACGAAGGATCCGAAGGCATCAAACCCGGAGCGGACTCGGGATTCTGGGAAGCGGGAGGAGCGTAGGAGGCGACAGGGGCGGCGGCGTAGCCTGGAAAATCGGTCGAGAACGGTGGCGCCGAGGCGTATGCCTGTTGGATTGGATTCGACGGAGGGAATTCGGCGGGATTAGGGGTAGGGTTAGGGTTGTACGTAGGCGCCGGGTACTGGGAGGCGTAGTACGAGCCATAATCGCTGCCGTGCTGCATCGCGGCCGGGCGGTGCTCTTCAGATCGGAGATCGCAGGCGATCGGAGGAGTTGCCGGGAGGCCGAAGGGGAAATCAAACGGAGGAATCCGATCGATAATCTCGCCGAGAGGAATTCAGCCTTCGATCGGGTTGATGCGCGTCGCCCGGATATGCTTCGTCTGAAGGGGGAGAAGACGCAAAAAGCCCTTTTCATATAGGTCAGTGTTCCTGAGGTGCAGCCAATCGTAACGTGGACTGTGCGTCGGGGGTCGAAGAGATATATCGGTGATTTATTCAACACATGGATCACAAACAATGCCCGCGGAGCATCGGACCAATTCATGATATATTCGCCATATCCGACATAAGTTGACGCGAAAACGCCAAGGGCCGATATATTCTTGTAACTGCCAGATAGGACTTTGTAGCACGCCGCCTTAAATATTTTAATAAACGGACCATCCATTTCGATCATCAACAAAATATAAAAAATAAAGTGGCTTCTAACGCGGTGTTCTTTTATTTAGTGTCACCGGGGCCGTCTCAAAATTTCATAAATCCAATATTAAAATTTTTTTAGATTTTTAATATATTTTTTAAAATATAAAATTTTTCTTCACTCTTTTTCATCTAGATTGGAGACCGACACAGATTTAAAAAATTTTAAAAATAAAATATTAATTTAAAAATAAATTTTTATATAAAATTTAGTTTTCTAGTTATTAATTTAAAAATAAATTTTTATATAAAATTTAGTTTTCTAGTTTTTTGAGATGTAAAATTATTAATTAAATTTTTATATTCAAGTTTTGTTAATAAAATTTTTTGATTGATAAAATTGTTAGATTATTTAATATTTCTTGAGATATTATTGAACGTAAATAAGACTTTATTAATTTTAATTTTAAAAAACTTATCTGCGCTATACTAACAGATATAGTTAATAATATTCTATAAGTTATCCATGCATTAGAAAAAAAATTTTAATTTTTTTATAAAGTTCAATATCTCTTTTTAATTCTGGATTTATTATTTCTTTTAAAACTTTTAATTCTAAAAATAAATCTAAACCATCAATATCAAATAACATGTTATGTGTTAAAAAATTTTCAAGATTTAAATATTTTATTTTTAAAAAATTATTATCAAGTAATTTTAAGTTTTCTACATCATATAAAAAATTAAAATTATCTTATATATTTTAAATTGTTCAAACCTACCTTGAAGCGAAGGAATAACATGATTAATAATATAATTAAAATAATTAATTTTAAAAGATTCTTCAGATGAAAGTTTCACCTCATTACTTGTATTTTCATCAAATCATTTATTTCTTCTAATTACACTTTTTCCGTAAAATTTTGATTTTATATTCATTTCATTTGCAATCTCTTTTGTAGAAATTAAAGTAGATATGAATTCATTTTCTCTATAATTATTGAAAAAAGAAACAAGACCTTTGATTGATCTAATGCAATAGTAATGCTCATATCTTTATATTGTAAAAATTTACTAACAGTATTAACTACGAATAATATATCATACCAAAAAATCATATCTAACAAAAATTTAAAATTTTCGAACTTATATGTTGCTAAAGAATTTGTTTCACTTTTTGTTTTAGGATCATCACTAGTTTCTGCAAGTACATATAAAATTTTTCTTATTTATAGAACTTGATATTTTATTATTTTAACACTTTCAAGATGACTTTCCCAACATGTTTGTGATAACGGTTTAAGAGTTAAATTAGAAACATAATCTTGTAAAATTTTTCCATCTTTTTGTAAAAGAAGAAAATAATGAGTAAATATGTTGTATCACATCAAAAAATATTATAGCACTATGATAAGAATTAGTCATATCACATAGTACTAAATTAAGATTATGACAACCACATAATGTATAAAAAGTTTTAGAATTTATATCTAACAATCTCTTTTGTACGCCTTATTTTTTACCTTTTATATTAGTCCCATTATCATATCCTTATCCTCTTATGTTATTTACATCAAGTTTAATTTTCTTTATTATATTAATAAGTGTATCAAAAAGATATTTTTTTTGATGTATCATTTACTTTTAAAAATTTTATAAAATATTCTTCTATTTTGATTGGACTTTAAAATATCTACACATCTTAATATAAGAGATATTTTTTCTTGATGATTTATATCGGGAGTACAATCAAGTATAATTGAAAAGTATTTTACTTTTTTTATTTTTTTAATTATAATATTTTTTACTTCATTTCCTAATATATATATTTATTAACTCATTTTGTATATTATGATCAAGATAATGATTATGAATTTTACCATTTTGAATATCTTTAAGGTGTTCTTGCATTATAGGATCAAATTCTGCAATCATTTCAATTAAACCTAAAAAATTTCCATTATTATCTT
>JBBMKF010326932.1:0-15200 GCA_037834155.1 Curcuma caesia
AAAGTGGGATCCATCATCCCAACGGTCCCACACGGTCGTACCCACGATCAGTGAGGAGGTAAATCGAGAAATTGTAATTAGCCACGACGGAGGAGAATATTATTTTAATTTCGCCAAGATTCGAATCCTTGTCCTTCTCTGCAACTCTATTTCATCGTAACCAACTCAATTATGTTCCAAAAATTTTTAATATTTTAAGATGATTATATTTTTAATTCATCATAGTTCAAGATTATTATTTTATTTTTAATATTTTTAAAAAATAAATTAAATATTAAATTGGTTGAAGAATCTCCATCTTTGGGGTCCTACTCCCTTGTCGCATTGGAGCCATTTGATACAGAATTTATTAGCGTGACAATGACCACAGAGCCGTGATGTCTTTGGACCTAGTGCTGGATGAGACGCCGCAAGGCGCCAGCACAGGGACGAACGGGCCCAGCAACACCGACTCCAAACAAACGCTCACAATGCCTGCCATTGACTACAACACAGTGGAGCAGCGAAAGTGGTGGCGTGCCTGCCTCCGAGGCATAGGTGAGTTGGTTACGACGCAGTAAATTTGTAGAAGAGGACAAGGATTCGAATCCTGACGAAGTCAAAAAATACCCTCCTGCGTCGTAATCAACTACACTTTCTCAATTTACCTCCTCACAAATGATCATGAAACCGATCGTATAGGACCGTTAAGGTGACAGATCCACTTTTTTGCAAAAGAAAGTGGTGGCGTGCCCAGTCACCGAAACCCACCCTCCAACCTCATCACAAATTAAATTTTGCCTGAACAGATTCTTTTCTTTTCTTTTCTTTTCTTTTTCAGACAGTTTGATAAATGAATAAACGACGACCATGGCTAACACAAAACCATTCAAGCCTGTCTCCATCACAAATAACATTTTACTTTTTAATAAAAAGTCCCTTTGGCTGTGGCAGCAATTCAGAAAGGACAGCATTAGATATTATCATTTATTTTTTTCTAATTTTTATTTGACAATAATTAAATGAAGCGATACTGTTTTTTTTTTTTTTAACTTTTATGATTCGATTCGGAGGAATTACTAAATATAAAATTACAAAACAAATTTTTTACGGATAAGCCCTCAAATTCTCATAATATTATTTTACTAGCTGTCGCGGATTAGTTCCAGCGCTCGCCGGAATAGTACCAGCTCAGCATCGCCGCCGCCTTCTCGTCAGCGAAGAAGTCAAAGCAAGACGCACCGATGAAGTCCTCTTCGTCCTCCCCCTCCTCCTTCATCTTCAACATCGCGCCGTGACTTTGGTGCCAGAATCCGGTCCTCGAATCCATGAGGTTCATCAAGTCGGGGCAGGAAAATTCGCTCGCGGCCACCTCTAGGGACAGTTTGTCGGAGGCAGAGGCTAACTGGCGGATGTCTTCGTTGACGTCTGCGGTAGCTTCGGTCATGACAGCGCTCGAGTCGCTGTCCGACACGCCGTCGGCTTTACTGCCGGCAGCAGCCGGCGGTGGCGGTTCCGACTCGTCGACGTTCTTCGTCGAAATTTCAGACTTAGCCACAGTATCTTCTTTTATTTCAAGCTTCTCCTGCAATTGCTTTATCTGCGTCCGAATTAGGAGATCAAAATCATTAGCTCTTCGAGTATAAACGACCTGTATATCGATCGGTGTACTACGAAAACTAAGAACCTAGGAGACGCGCGGTCTCCTTCCTACTAACTTGGCAGAGGAGCGATTGATTGTGGCGGTGAAGGGAGTCGAAATCGCGGCGGAGGGCGTCGTGGGAGGCCTTGAGCGCCGCGAAGTCGCGCTCGAGCTGCTTGGTCTTCCACCGGGCACGGCGGTTCTGAAACCAGACGGCGACTTGGCGGGGTTGGAGGGCGAGCTCGTCAGCCAGCCGCGCCTTGCGCTCCGGATCCAGTTTGTTCTCCTCCTCGAAGTGCTTCTCCAGAGTTCTCACCTGATCGGGGCTCAACCGCCGCTTCTTCGACGTCCCTCCGCCGGCGGCTTCCTCCTCCTCCTCCTCCTCCTCCACCTCCTGGAATCGCCCCCCGGCACATCCATCTGCTTCCTGCTCCTCTCCTGCTGATTAGTTCAATTGTTACAACTTACAAAGACTAGACAACCAAGGAAGAATAAGAACAGAGCACCAAGAAGTATCAACACACACCAGAGGAAGGGATCAGATAATTCTCGGAGGTGCTGATCACTCTCCTCTTCATGTTTCTTTTTCTCGATCGACGACGTACGTGTGCTAGTAGAGGGATGAAAGAAGAAAGTGTGTTCTTTGTTGTGATTGATTAATTAATTTTCTCTAAGGGAGGAGCATAGACAGATGCATGGAATGGTTCCATGATCCTTCCTCTGTCTCCTGCTGCCCCGTCTCCTCTCCTTCAGAACCCATGGAGGAAGCTTCTTTCTCGTAGATCCACGAAACCAAATAGCAATGGCATGCTTGGAGAAGAGAAGAGAAAAGAAGAGAGGGGAAAGAAGGGAGGAGGGAAGGTGGCAGAACTGAGAGCAACGAGAATACCGGCGCCGCCTAGAAGCACAGCAGGAGAGGCCTCTGGTTGAGTTTGCGAGGGGTTGAGTTGGTGAGCAGATGTTCATATTGGCCAGGACTAAATGAAATTAAAATGCAACTCAAATGAAATGCCACATCTACAGACTCAGTAATTTCAGTGAGAGCAACATTGCTCTCATCTATAGACTCAGTAATGGAAAACTACTTTATCTTAATCGTAGAAATCAGAAACAGATTAACCTTCTCTTTCATGTGTCAATGTCCGCAGCTGATCAGAAACTCTAGTAGAAAACGAAAGCAAAGGAAAAAACCAGATGAACAAGACAAAGTCCACAATCCTCTGATGCTGTATAGTTAATTAAACTAAATTTGGCCAAGATACTTATAGAAAGATGTCAATTACGAAAGCAACTTAAAGATAAATAATATGTGCAGCAACTCTGTAAGTGATGTGATACTATTTACAACACAGATTAGTACCACTTTACTGTACACATTGCAGATCGATACCATCTATGATAACTACACCAAACAATGGGATGCATAGACACCTGATGATTACAGAAATAATTCGATCAGTACCTAAAACAAAGGACATGAGGAATCCAAGAGTTCATGATGTGTTGTCAGATTGGTCTTTTACATGCTTGGTACTCTCAGATAATAGCTCACAGGGAAAACAAAAACGATCAGCAATGACTAGATGGAAGATCTATTTTGTGATGTCACATAATTGGATCATCATTAATGATAATTGCAGGCCAGAATTTTCTTCTACGTTAAGTTATGAAGAAGCTCCAACTATGAAAGAGTCCGATCAACTTATTTCTGAGGGCATTTGTGCTTGAGTATCTGATTCTGATGGGAAAGGAGGGTGAATTCTAAAGTAGTATTGAGAAAACAAATTAGCTACTCTATTGAGTTCCGTGAGATTATATATATCGATTCCAAAATTTTTCCTTTTTCCTGGCATTTTGGCAGCACTCTGAGAGTCAAAGGCAAAATGGCTCCAAGGAAGGGGAGCTATGAAAGAAAAGCCATGATAAAGTTTCTGTCTGCGTGCAGTGGACTCGCTTTAGGAATAAAGTGACTTTACTCAATCAACTGCAGAGGAAAAGTGTAAGTGATGATGATAATCACCTGTTTGATTCTGGTCTCATCGACGTCTCGCTTCAAAAATCTCTTGCATGAATAGACAAAACAAGGACATGGAATGGGATTCAAACAAATCCAAGGAGCCCTCGATCGATTCAAAGAAAATGATTTGCTATATATCCTTCCTGCATTTTCCAAGTTGGCAGGGAATCCTAAACAAAGTTCGCAGAACGGAACAAGATGTCATCTCGTTTGACAGCGAATGCTATCGATTACGATTCAACATTCTGATCATTGATGGAAGAGAATCATTAAGGGAGTGCAGCACAGGCTCGTGAAAGCGAATGCTGAGTCTTTTTTCCTCGTCTAGCCGAGTGGAATCCTGCACATATAAAGAAGATAAAGTGGAAGTAGTGGAAAGGAAAAGCTGGGAGCTCTTTGTTTTGTTTGGTGGTGTCACAAGGGAAAAAAACAAACTTAAATGCAAAGGGTCTTCAATCTTCATGCAGAAATCACACGAAGAACTTGTGTATGTTGGAAGATAGTGACTCTCAAAAACTTACTAGGAAGAGAAGAAGAATAAATTTGTATTGCAAAAGATTTGTCATACAAAGAATGATTTATTATCAACTTTATATTATATGAGTATTTATACTATTTAATAGATATTTCTAAACCACATATCATTAATTAGATACATGAATTACAAGATTCATGTTTCACTCAATTCATGTATTTCAAATATTTATTATGCAAGTATTCAAGTTTAATTCAATTTCGAACACTCCTCCTTAAACTTGAATCTTCTTTACTCCCAACATGAATTTCAATTTTGAAAATCATCAAATTTGAATGAGAATATCAGCAACTTGATCCATAGTCATCACATACTGAAGTTCAACTTCTTTTTTTGCAATATATTCTCGAATAAAATGATATCTTGTGTCAATATACTTGTTGCGTTCATGAAATACTGAATTATTTAACAAACTTTGAGCTGACTTATTATCAATCATGATCTTCGTAGCATCTTCTTATTTGACATGAAGTTCTTTTAATAATCTTCTCAACTATATAGCATGACAAGTACAAGAAGTAGCTGTAACATACTCAACTTCATGACTGGACAATATCACAATAATTTATTTTTTTGAACTCCATAAAATTGTATTATTTCCCATAAAGAATATAAAATCAGTTGTGTTTTTTCTATCATTAATATCCCCAGCAAAATCACTATCACAATAATCTATCAACTTGTAATTGTTAGAAGATGAATAAAGAATATCATAATCAAAAGTACCTTTAATATAACGAAGTATTCTCTTTGTTGCTAACATGTGAGATTGAGTTGGATTTTCCATAAATCGACTCACAACTCCAACTGCAAATAAGATATCGGGTCTTGTACATGTCAAGTATATAAGCTCCCAATAAGACTTCTAAAAGAAGTTGGACTAATCTTTTCTTCTCTTTACTTTGTTTTGGATAATTGTGCACCAAATTGCATAGGGGTATTAACTGATTTGCAATTACACATGTTGAATTTCTTAAGAACCTCCTTCGCATATCTTTCTTGAGAAATAAAAGTTCTATCCTTCATTTGCTTAATTTGAATTCCCAAGAAATATGTCATGAGTCCCATGTCAAACATCTCAAATTCGTGACTCACCGTTATTTTGAATTCTTCAATCATTTTCTGATTGTATCATGTAAAAATAAGGTCATCCATATAAATGCAAACAAGTAAGAAATCCTGACCTTCTTCTTTCATATAAAGTGCATACTCATAGGTGCATCTCAAGAAACTATTTTCTTATAAATAATTATCAAGTCGATGGTTCTAAACTCTTGGTGCCTGTTTAAGCCCACAAAGTGTCTTCTTTAGTTTCAAGACCTTGTTTTCAGGCCCTTTAACCACATATCCAATAGGTTATTCAATGTAAACATCCTCATTAAGATAACCATTAAGAAAAGCAGATTTAATATCTAACTGATAAATCTTTCAATGCTTTTGAACAGCAAGAGATATCAATTAATGAATTGTCTCCAATCGAGCTACCGGAGCAAATACCTTATCATAATCAATACCTTATTTTTGCTTATAGCCTTTAGCAATAAGCCTTGCTTTATACCTTTCTACTTTTCAAGATCTGCAAGTAAACAAAATAAATTCATTTCATCAATAACATGAGTTTCATTGTAAATATCATCAAGGTTTCGATATTTTGGTGTCTTTTCTTTTGAAGATGATCCTGGTGTAATTGATAACTCAGGTGTATGTGGAGTTGTTGGTTGAGTAGATTCCTCTTGGACTTCTTGTTCCACATCAAAGTAAGGAAAGAAATCACAAGACCCTTCTTCCTTGGCACTCTAATCCCATGATGCATCTTCATCAAATTCTATATCTCTCTGTTAATCATAAATTTTTCTCTGTGTGGATTGTACAATCTGTATTCTTTAGAATTTTCATCATATTTGATGAAAATGAGTTTCTGACTCTGATCATCTAACTTAGATCTTTCTTGTTCATGGATATGTGCAAATGCAATAGATCCAAATACTCGTAAATGTGAAACAGTTGGCTTTCACCCACTCCATGCTTCTTGAGGTGTCACATTTTTCAAGCTCTTAGTTGGAGATCGATTTGAAAGATACATAACACAAGCCACAGCTTCAGCTCAAAACTCCTTAGGCATGCCTTTAGACTTTAGCATACTCCTTGTCATATTAAGTATTGTTTTGTTCTTCCTTTTAGTAACTCCATTTTGTTGGAGTGATCTAGGAACTGTCAAAAGACGACGAATTTCATGCAATTCATAAAAACTGTTAAATTCATTAGATATAAATTCACCACCTCTATCAGTTCTTAATATTTGAATTTAATATCACTTTCTTTTTTAATCAGAGTTTTAAATCTTTTGAATGCTTCAAATGCCTCAGATTTTTACTTCAAAAAATAAACTCATGTCTTCCTACTGAAATTATCAATAAAGAGAACAAAGTAATAACTTTTACTAAGAGATTCAGGCTTAATAGGACCACAAACATCAGCATGAGCAAGTTGAAGTGGTTTGATTGCTCTGGAAATGGATTGCTTTGGAAAACTCTTTCTTGGATGCTTGCCAAGTAAGCATGCTTCACATAATTGATCGGGGTAATCAATCTTTGGAATCCCTTTAGCCATCTTATGATCTCCCAAAGCTTTGAGTCCTCCAAAATTCAAATGACCAAATCTCATATGCCAAATTCATGATGGATTTTGTATACAAGTCTTCAAACATATAAGTCCACAATTCTTCAAGTCCAATAAGAATATATTGTTCTTAGTCATAGATACTTTAGTAATAAGGTTAGAATCTTGATCTCATAACCAAAGCATACAATCTTCCATATGAATCTTGTAATTTCTTTCAAAAAGTTGATCAATAGTTAAGATATTGCTAGTAATTTTGGAACATAATAAACATCACAAAGCATTTTATGACCACCATT
Source organism: Curcuma caesia (assembly GCA_037834155.1). NCBI lineage: Eukaryota > Viridiplantae > Streptophyta > Magnoliopsida > Zingiberales > Zingiberaceae > Curcuma > Curcuma caesia. The sequence continues at coordinate 7,092 of JBBMKF010326932.1, forward strand.
TGTTGTTTCAATGAGAATCATACCATTTTTTTTTTTTTGCAGAAAAGGAGAATCATACCTTCACCTTCAATTTTGACTCTAGTATTATCTCCAAAACTTATAAAGCCTTTTTTGTTTGTATCAAACTCCACAAATTTACTTTAATCACCAGTCATATGGTTGCTGGCTCTATTATTAAGATACCACGTATTTATTTTTCCAATAAAGTCCTCCTTGAGTGTAAGAAACAAGGATTGCTCAACATCATCTTCTTTATTTTCTATTAGATTTGCCTCTTCATCTTTCATGTTTGAATGACACTCCCAAGCATAATATTTAAATTTATGACAAGAATAACATTCAATCTAAAATTTATTTTTTCTATCATCATACCTCACATAATTACCTCTTCCTCTTACTCTTCTAAGACCTCTTGCAAATGTTTGATTTCTTTTATCAAACTAAGAAGATTATTCTATCTCTCCCTTGACCATAGCCATATATTGAACCTCGGCCTGTACCTCGTCCATGGCCTTTACCTCTACTAAATATCTTTTCTTTGATCTTCAAGTTAGTCTTTGCTTGTAACACATGTTCTGATTGTTCTTGGTTTCCACGGTTCATCCTTTCTTCATGAGCTCGTAATGATCCGTTTAATTCATCAACGGTCATAGTCTCTAAATCTTTGGATTCTTCAATTGCAACAACAACATGATTAAACTTTGTACTAAGAGAACGAAGTACCTTTTCAATCACCCGAACGTCAGACATGGTTTCTCCAAGTCTCTTCATTTGATTGACAACAGCAAAGACTCTTGTAAAATAGTCGGAGATATGTTCACTCTCCTTCATAAAGAGTGATTCAAACTCAGCCCTTAGAGTTTGAAGTCGCACCTTCTTCACCTTGTCGACTCCCATAATAGAGTTGCGAAGCATCTCCCATGCTCTCTTTGATGTCGTCTCATTGGCTATCTTCTCAAACATGTCATCATCCAAACCTTGATGGATGATAGTAAGAGCATGTTGATCTTTCTTTCTTTCTTTCTCTACCGCATCCTTTTGGTTTTGAGGTAGAGTTGCCACATTTAAGGGCTCTTCAAAACCATGCTCAACAATATCCCATACTCCTTGGGATCCAAGTATAGCCTTCATTCTAAGCGACCAATTCTCATAATTGAGTTTGGTAAGTTGGGGGTATTGGAAAGAAAAGGATTTTGATGCCATAAGCTCTGATACCACTTTGTTGGAAGATGGTGGACTCTCAAAAACTTACTAGGAAGGGAAGAGGAATAAAATTGGAATAACTTGTATTGTAAAAGACTTCTCTTACAAAAAAATGACTTGTTATCAACCTTACATATATGACATGAGTATTTATATTACTCATTAGACACTTCTAAACTACTTAGCATTAATTAGATACATGAATTTATTCTACATAAATTACAAGATTCATGTTTCACTTGGTTCATATATTTCAAGTATTTATTGTGGATGTATTCAAGTTTAATTGAACTTTCTAACCGTTTCATGCGTCAGGATGGAAATTGAGATCCATGCCATCAGTCTCAGGATATCTATTATTTGATTAACCTTGAATTAGATTCAAGTTTAACCGTTTGACTTTCTAACCATATATTTCAAGAAACAGTTTCTAGGCAATGCCGAGGCACAGGGGCCATCTTAGGTATTGAAACAACCACTTTCTAAGATAAAATTGATTTAGAAAATTATAAGTTTAGTTTGTCTAGAGAGAAATTTTGGTCTAACTAGTTTAGGATGTGGCAAGATAGTTTCGGCTAGTTCAATCTAGCTAAGCATACCAAGTAAGATACTCCTTACCCCACTTGACTACTTAACCTAGGTCTTCCTAGCGTACTATCATCTCACCCCACTCTGGTACTATGTTAGGCAAGAGTTAATCAAACACTCGTCCTTATCTAGCCTTGCTCTGGTTATTCTAATGTAGAAAAGTAAATAACAAAAATAATAATAATGCAAGCAATCATTTACGAGTTTTGAATCCCCCTGGATTATGACCCTTGTTGGGTCAGATCAAATGTATTTGATCCTTGGGGACCAAGAATTGGTTTGTCCCAACTGGATTTTTCAGTTTGGACTTGGGAACCGATGATTGAACTCTAAGTTTATTTAGTTTGTGCGGTCTGTGTAATAATGTCATGAATGCCATATTTTTGGATTTATGCCCAATGTCTGATCGATTTTATCCAACCTTTTGGGTTCCAAGTATCATGTCAAGATACTTAGACCCATATGTGAATTTTTTAAGTGACCATCTGAGATCATCAACTTGAAGCTTTAATTGAGAATTTTTCTTCTCAAGTTAGACTTGAGTCAAATCCTCAATTAGAGTGGCATTAGTTGACGACTAAGAGTTGACTTTTTCTTTGAAGAGAGCTATCTCCTCTTGGAGTGATTCAACTAAAGCATTTGACTTTGCTAATTTTTTGGATAAGCTAATAATAATTGAATACAATCATTCGCTACTTACAGTGGTGTGGGAACCTTATGAAATGGATACAGATCCGTGGCTTGTACTCGAGTCGGTGTCCAATTCGCTATCGTTTTTGATTGGTTCGTCTCTTGCCGGAAGCACGAGGAAACTCGTCGTTGGTTCTTCGTCCGAGTCCTCTGATGAAGATTCATCTCAGGTGGCTTTCAGTGCCTTCTTTTTGGATTTTCGGTCCTTCTTTTGATTCGGGCACTTGGCCTTGAAGTGGCCCTTTTTGTTGCACCCGTAACATTTGAGCTCCGCTTTGTCGGTTGAAGATGGATTGTTCGTCTTGTTTACCAACTTCTTCACTTCCGACTTCTTGACTCCGCGCTTTCTCTAGATCATCTTTCGTACAAGGTTCACCAGCTCCGTTGTGACTTCATCGTTGCTTTCAGAGTCCAATGAATCCGAGTCTTCTATCACCTTCTTCAATTTCTTTTCTTTATTTGTACCTGCAAGAAGAGCAATACCTTTCTCTTCCACTTTGGCATTAGTCTGCTCATGTAATTCAAATTCAGAAAATAATTCATCTAGTTTAATTTTTAAAAGGTCCCTGGAGATCTTGTAAGCATCCACCATAGATGCCCACAAAGTATTCCTCAAGAATGCTTTCAGTGCGTACCTTATAATCCTGATTTTTTATCGATTAGTCGATTGCATGTAGACCATTGAGTATGTCCTAGATTCTGGCATGCAGCGTGCTCGCAGACTTCCCGTCCATCATCCGGATATTGTAAAGCTTGTTCATCAGGAGGTCTCTTTCACTGATGTTTGTGTCCGAGGTACCTTCATGCAGTTCGATCAACTTGTTCCATAAGTCTTTCACACTGATGAAAGACCTGACCCGGTTCAGTTCCTCCTTGGTCAATCCGTATTGTAGGGTTTGTGTGTCTTGTGCATCTGTCTTAATTTTTCTTCTCATGGTCACGTCCCACTTCTCGCAAGTTTGTGGTAGATCATCATTGTCAGTCAGGATTGTGAATCCCATCTGGATGACTATCCACATATCCACTTGTGTCTTAAGATGGTACTACATCCTATCTTTCCAGTAGATGAAGTACTCCCCTAAGAATAGAGGTGGCTCTGCGATGCTAAAGCCTTCCTGGTGAGCCATTAATCTAGCACACAGAAAGACAAGAAAAAATAACATTCCAAGACTTGGTCTTGGATTAGTAGTACGAGATAAAGGAATAAAGTAAATTTTAAAAAATTTAAAAACTTTAAAAAATCTGAAATCAATTTGGAAAAACCTTCTCGATCAGTGGTTGCACTAGATTCGAAAACCCCGCTCTGATACCAATTGTTGGATCGAATAAGCGCTAGAGGGGGATGAACTATTTTTTACCGATTTTCCTCTAATTTTGAAACTCGTTAATCATTCTCATTCGTAAATTAAAGTAATATGTAGTGAAAATAGTAAAAACAAATTTAAGACAAGCACACAGAAGGACAAGCTTTATTTTTACTTGGTTCACAGCTAAAGGCTGTTACTCCAAAGTCCACGATCTTTGATCGTTTACGTATAGATAATCCATCAATGAACTCTTTTCCTTACAGAAAAGAGTTATAGCGATTACAAAAGCCAATACGATAAAACTGTTTATCATAATTAAATAATACAAGAAACTAAATCGTTACCAAGATCGGAGTTGAAGAAGCTCTTTTTGGCGCAAGTTTGATGTTACGACGGTTGTTCGGGTGTTCATTATCGCTCAAACCCTTTGTTCAACGTGCTTTTATAAGGCCTTCCAGTTACTTGGATTCTCCTTCCAGGCAACTCCACGTAGACCGTCGATCCGCCATCTTCGCAGCTGACTTGGCTTTCCAATCGCCTGGATTCCCCTTCTAGTCAACTTAGTGCTGACGTGGAGGATATGGATGGACTTTGCCTTCCACTGCAATTATCCGAACCCAAGTTGCCTGGATTCCACCTTTCAAGCCCCTAGACCGTCCGAACGACTAGATTTTGGATAGAGTTGCCCGAAGTCAAAATTCTTGCCTCTCCAATCTGCATTACAAGTTAGTCCCAAAATACAAAATAACAGATTGGATAACAGTTTGAAGAACTGTTAATTGATTTTAACTTTAGATTTCTAGTGAAACCTTGGGTTACACTGATGCCTATAGTTATACTCCGAGAACGTATCCTTACCCACTCTACTCAGGAGAATTTACCTGAGTTGCCAACAAGTCCTCCAGACTAATTGGAATTCCTGCTTAGCTGTACATAAATAAACTATATTTTATTTTGAATTTTGGTTTCATAATTTGTTTTCAAATTTATTTTGAACTTTGCTTTAAAATTTATTTTAGTAGTTCATGGTAGATAATATGTCAATAATCATCAATAACATCTCAGTAGGAGTTTGCCCTTTTGAAAAATGTTAGCATGTTTATTCTAGATGATTGTTTTGATACTTATGGCTAGTATTCTAAGTGCTATGTCTTTTCCTATCTATCATAACAGGAAGTGAGCTAGTATACCTTGAGAGAGTTGAGACATAGTCTAGTCTAAGGATCTCTTATACTATTGTCTAATCTAGGCGGTAGATAAATTCTGAAATTGATCATGATTCATGAAACTAGACTAGTATTAGTGTTTTCAAGGTGACCTTCCATTGTATTTTGGTTATTGGACCAACTCAAGTTATGCTAACTCATTTGAAAAAAATCTTAAACCCCAAAATCAAGCAAAACTTCAATCTCAAATGCTTCTTTAATTTCAAAGCATTTTTAAATAAAAAAATGAAAAAAAAGAAAAAAGGGGATAAAAAATAGTGTCATGAGTGGAAACTTGTCAATTATCCCTTTGAGACTAGTAAGGGTTACTGGAGAAATAATTACTATGTTTTTCTTGATCTTGAGGCAATCCTTTGAGACCTTGTGTAATGGAAGGGATGACCCTAGCCTATGGCAGGTAAGTGTCTAAGGTCAGAAATATTTAGGAACATGGTAGCATGCCGACTTGACTTTAAGTAGGGGTTTGATACCAAATAAACCAAGGTCACTTTTTGCACTAAGCACGGAGAAATCCTTCTTAGGCCTTATCTTAACAATTTCAGTGTCGTGCTCACCATTGTTATTCTATGATAAGATTTGATTGATGTGCTAAGAATTATGATGCTGCTATGTATTTTTACTTGAATCTAGATGCAGGTTTTTAATGCCCAAGAGATAACTTTTTTTACCTAAGTATTTTTTTATTATAATATGCTTGGATTCAAACCTATTCTTTCACGTGATTGAGTGATTTTAAATTTTTTTTTACAAAAATAAAGTTTTTATAAATATTTTTTGAAAGATAGTTAAATCAAAGTTAAATTTAAAATATTTTTCACATCTCAAAAACTCTTGTTAAATATTTTTCAAAATGATTTTTTAAAAGTGATTGAGAAGTTTCAAAGTAAAATTTTGCAAAATTAGTTTAATTGGTGCAAAATATTTTTCAAAATATTTTTGAAATCTAAGTAGGACTTAAATGGTTAACCATACCAGTTCAGGGGGAGAAAAGGAAATGAAGATTTTATCAAAATTAGTTTTTTCTCTAAGTAAAACTTAAATTTCAAGGGGAGTCTTGAATTGAGGGAGAGTCAAGTACTTTAAGTTGTTCATACTCATTATGACTTGCCTTGATTGTTGCTGTGAATTTACTTCTTTACTATTAATGTAAATATTTTTACTTAACTTGGAACCTAGGTTGTCATAATTAAAAAGGGAGAGATTATTGGTGTAGGGAGCACTAGATGATCGAACTTGAGTTTTGATAATGGCAAAGGGTTCAAGTTAATTGTATAAAGTGATCTGATGAGCTGAATTGAGTGTGCAGATAGCACAGGAAAGTCCTAATTGCGACTAAGCTTAGGAAAGCCCTAGTTGCGACTAGGCAATGGAAATCCTTGCTGGAGGCTAGGCAAGGATGTCCTAATCTAGAGGATTAGGTGGAAGCTCTAGTTTGGAGGACTAGACAAGGAAGTTCTGGTTAGGAGAAATAGGCAAGAAGTCTTGGTGGATCAAGAGCACTAGGCAGAAGTCTAGGTGGGTCTGGAGGACTGGACGCCTAGCGTGGAAGACCTAGGGGCTAAAGATCAAGGCTAAGTAAAAGTCCAACAAGTCTGAAGGACTTGGTTGGCACAAGATAAACTCTCCGGAGTGGAGTGGGTGAGGATGCATTCCTAATAAGAGGAATAGTAGGCGTCGGTCTGACATAGGGCTTCACTGGAAACCTGAAGTCAAGACCAAATAGTTTGAAAAATTATTTATTTTACTATTACATTTTGTATTTTGGACTAACTTGTAATGCAGGAAAAGAGGGGTTGAAACTTTATATTCTGGGTGCCCTTATTTGGATCTAGGCGACTGGACGATCCAAGCGCCCAAATTGGTTTTAGGCGATCAAACGTCAATAGAACAAGCTAGAGAGACGGTGAGGTTGCAAAGTCCTAGTGGTCGGGATACCTCAGCCTCTAGGCACCCAAATTTAGATAAAGTGTTGTGGAGTCAAAGTTGATCCGACAACTCCATGTCAACATCCAGGCGCCCGAAAGGCATGCAGGCACCCGGAAGATACCGAGTCAGCATCGAAAGTGGATCAACAAGAGGACGTGCAGGCGCCCAAAAAAGCTTCCAGACACTCGGATCAGTTAATATAAGCAAACTTGAGGGGGAACCCTAGAAGCATCTTACTACGACTCAATGACGACCATTTACATGAAAATCTTCCATATAGAATGTTGTCGTCACGCCGAGGAGCTGCAACGAAGTATACACATCCAAACTTTGTCAATATAACTACACTACTTATTTCTTTATTTTTGTACTTATAATTTTATGTCAGTATACGTGTTACCGATCCTAATTATTTTTGTAAAGCAATTAACTCCCTTTTGTAAAAGGGGAATTATTTAGTAGATTGTCTGTTAAAAACGATCTCTAATCATGGGCCTTGGAGTAGTAGCATGCATGTGGCACTTGTGCTATATTTTTAGCTGTCAATTCTGATTTACGTATTCAACTTTTACAAGTTTTTTGAAAAGTGTGAAAACACCAAGAAGCACTATTCACCCCTAGTGCTCCTAACGATCCTACAACAACAACTAATAAAGCATTACCAAACGCTAGGCTCATTTGAGCTCGTAGCGGTTTTGCGGTGTTGTTGCATCATTGAAGCTTGAGTACATCATTTTGGAGACTTGGATTCGTGGAGTAACACTTATACAATCGAGGAAAGAGTTATTCTACAACTCTGGTTAAACCCTACTTTTATAGGGTGATCCAAACGCTTGGATCCACTTCTAGACGCCTCTAACAAGGCCAATCAGATCTGATCTCATCGCCGACTTATTTATTTTCGGGCTCCTGGAATGTTGACGTGATAGATACTAGTGTTGGTGCAAGAAGCACTAGATCTTGTCTAGAGTTTCAATGTTTAATAATACACCTAGGTCTGGTCAGTTTGACCAAGAGTTGATCCAAACAGAATCTGATGTTTGGATATGAGTGAAGTCTAGGCAGACCAGATGACTAGCGAGAAGTCCTAGTCAGTTAGACTAGGCAGTGGAAGTCCTGATCTGGAAAATTGGACAAGAAAAAATCCTAGTTGTAAGCTAGGAAAGAGA
>JBBMKF010327041.1:0-15199 GCA_037834155.1 Curcuma caesia
AGGAGGTCCTGTAGGTCGACCGAGGTCGACGTAACAGACGCTTGCTTCAGAATGGGGACGAGCCGGTGGTGGATAGACCGCGCAACCCACCGCGACATGGCGGCGCGGAGCGTGCGGGTGGTGAACTCGAGCGCGGCGGTCTTGCGCTGGGCGAGCCACGTGTCGCCGTCGGAATTGAAGATGCCGTCGCCGAGGAGGTCGAGGAAGACGGCGTGCCACGTGGGGCCTTTGGGGTAGTTGTCGAAGCGAGCCTTGAGCACGTGCTCCAGGTTCCGCGGGTCGCAGGTGACGGTGACGAGCCCCTGGCGGCGTGCGAGGCCGGGGACGGCGCAAATGCAGGTCTGATAGGTGCCGCCGGCGCCACGGAGGTTGTCAGCAATCCACTCATGCATGCGCTCCGAGTGCTGGATAAGGCCGGGGAGGCTGCCCACCACCGGCCACACTCGCGGCCCGCTAAGCCCCGACGCCAGGCGGGAGAACCACACCACGTACGCCGCCACGCACGCCATCAAAACCAAAGCCAAAACCGCCGCCAATTCCATTAATTGTATCACACAAGATGAAGCTGAAGCTGGAGCGGTGGTATTAGAGAAGAAGGTGGGCACAGCGTATTTAATGGCCAGACTGTTCTTTTTCTTCTCACCAGCAACTGCATCACTTTTATTTCTTGTTCTAATTAAATAAGGTGAGCCCTGAGATGAATCGATCACCTAACTCGATCGTCATCAGAATTCTACTGCACCGGTAAATATTTGATGGCATTTAAGCATAGAACAACAAGGTTGATGGAAGGAAGGAAGGAAGGGGTGGTGAGAGCAGGTGAGGGAGGGATTAGACTACTGGGGGAAGATGAAACTGGCCACCTGGTTTTGAAAGTTCTTGCCCTGCACTTGTTTACGTACAATTGATGTTTAGATTTTGGTGTCATCAACGAGTTGGGCGACCAAACTCAGCACGCTGAGTGGATTGCTGGAATGAGTGCAGTATGACACTTCAAAGTAGGTGAGAAGCAATATTTAAGATCACTCCAGTTTCAAACCAGAAACCTGAATTTATTTGCTAGTGTAGTGTTTGATATCAAACACATGCACAAGGTTAGATAGGTGTGGGTTTGGGATCACGAAGGAAGTTGGATTGGTTCATCCACAATAGGTCAATCGGGATCCATTAATACAGTTACATTAATTACATGAACAATTGTGCTTTATGACTTCATGTGGATAATATATATACAATAGGCTCAAGGCAGATCCTCTAGTTTCCAAATATACTTGATTATTGCACTAAAAGATGATGGTATAGTAATGATCCGAGAAGATCTTTCTTGCAGTAATCACTTCTTTGGCATACGATATAACTAAAGATCAAAATCCTTTGTTGGAGGGTGAAACTAATGAATTTCATTTCTTACTTGAGGCAATATGTGCTGAACTCAGTAAGGAAAAATAAAAAGATTCAGAATGTATAAAATAAAGAGAAGAAAACGTAATAGTAGCTACCAAATCAAAGCAATTACCAAGTCACATGAAGAGCTGTCTACTCGACAGAAATGTGAGGAAATGAACATGAAATAATTGAGTGGGAAACCTGTTGTTTGGCCACAGTAAACAAGCAGAAAGCTTCCAGAAATTTGTTTCAAGAATCAGTAACCTGATGCTTCGATGTGTGTGCCATACGGCAAACTTAAATTATCAAGAATTAGTAACCAAGAAGTTTACAGTAAGATGTACAGACTACAAACAAACAATAATTGTGACTAAAAAACAAGTCGTGTGAGGATAGTTTTCTTGCTGCTCATTTGAACTCAATTTATTGCTGTCTCATGATTGGAGACAACAATGAAATTTATGCAATTTTCCTAATTCGAAGAAAAATCAAGGTAGCATACTTCTAGTGAACAAATCTCCAATGCAAACATAAAATTGATTGGCTTCAGGAAGGATAATACCACTATATAGCACAGCACAGCAGTACTCGTGAAGTTAAGGGGAAAAAATAACATAACAATGAAATTGATTAGATAATGAGATACAACCTAAAAAAACTCAAAATCCAAATACTTGCCTCCAGGCTTCACATCTGCTCCTACAATCCTCTTGCCGCTGGGTCCAAATCCATCAGTTGCTCCAAATTTCAGCAATAACTCTGGCTCCACTGGCCTTGGCACCTCTGGAGGGGTGCTGCAGCGTATCAGCGCCCAATTGACACCCTCAAAAAAGGGGTGTTGCTTTATCTCGGCAGCCCCTCTCTTTACCCCCAGTCGCTGCTGGGGTTCTTTAACTAGTAGTCCTCTTATCAAATCTCGGCTTGCATAGCTGGTTGATGGCATTTCAGGAAATCTAAGCTGCTGGCCTACCACATTGAACAATGTTGCTCTGTTGCCTGAGCCCTTGAAGGGTGTCTTCCCATAGAGGAGTTCATGGAGGAAGATACCAAAGGTCCACCAATCCACAGCACTTCCATGGCCTTCGCCTTTGATGATTTCGGGGGCTAAATACTCGTGAGTCCCAACAAAGGACATTGATCGGGCAGTGGTTGGCTCGACCACAAGTTCTGGCAGTGTGGCAACCTGCTGCCTTGGTGTCTCGGCCCATGGTTTCCTTGTCTTTTTCTTGTTCTTGTGGGGAAAGAGTCTTGGTATAAAGCATGCAGGCTGAACACAAACTGAAGTAGGCTCAATGCATGCTGGTTGGACACAAAATGCACCAGCTGTACGTTTGGAAGGATCTGAGTCAAGTGATGATTTTATCAGAGTGGGTGAAACAGCACATCTCAAGGAGAGATCAAAATCAGAAAGCATTATGTGTCCATCGTCACGAACAAGTACATTTTCTGGCTTCAGGTCTCTGTATACAACTCCAAGCATGTGTAAATACTCAAGGGCAAGTAGTACTTCAGCAGCATAAAATCTGTTCAAGAATACAAGAAGAAGAAAAAATTATCACATGCTGCTTTAATCAGAAAATACATTTTTTGTAATTATATACATTTAAAAACTTATACCTAAAGGATCTAAAATGTAATGTTTCCACAAAAATAACAAATATACTAATATAGTAAAACATCATAAGTAGAATAGCCATAAATTATACAAAATTATAAACAATTAAATATACATATAACATATATATAGTTCCGGTCAAATGACCTAAGTGGAGACTTTAAGAGTATGCTGTTACATCAGTTAAATTTACTATAGCATCAGTGAGACTGTCTATGATACTATCAACTCGAGATACAAATGGGCTAGTTAAGATCTTTCCATTCATTTTCGATTACCTTATTTAGATCCCATTTCCTATACAATTACAGGTTACCCACATAATGCTAATGTGTCTGACTAATTCACTCTGTAAATTGTTGTCTGCTGTTTAGTTTCTTTTCGATAAAATCATTGTAGCATAACTAATAATACCATTGTTGTCTACAATGATATTGAATCAAAAATTTTGCTCCTATGGATTGGATTGTGGGTTAGATATCAACTCTATCCTCTTTGACAACACAATTCAAATTCTCACATGTCCATCCTTTCTTTATCGCCTAATGTTTATCGCCTAATGTTTTATTCATTATTCACTTTACACCTATAAAGGCTGTTGATGTGTCATTGTATGTATTTATTTTTATAAAATAAAATATTCAATTATTCTTTATATTATGTACACCCATTTATTAAATTTTCTTTTTAATATCATGCGCATTAATTTTTAAAATTTTATATTTTGTTCATTTTTTTGGTTAAATGAAATTGCCTTTTATGATATATATCATTTTTTTATTAATCAATGCTTGTAATGAAATTTGGACAAGATCCAACATTTGGTAGAATTTTTATCCCGTGGATGAAGTGCAAATAAGTCAAAACTAATTCTTGAACATGGGAAGAAATCATACGCACTAAACAAGAACCACCATTATCGAACTAAAGAAAATCTATTCAAAGGATGATCTGCTTTTCTTTGATATTTTTGACCATGCTAGTTTTCATCTGTCTAAGGGGTGCTAGACAGGTCAAATTTAGCCCATAAGCAACTAATGATTTCAGATTTATAATAGTTTTCTAATGTGAATTTTATGCTCACTTGACATGAGAGAGAAGAATATAATTGACATGGAATTTACATGGATGAATAAATCTGGTATATTTGTGTGTTCATTAGCATCAAGAACAAACCAAAGCCCAAAGATTGGACAGAACTTGTCATATTCAATTCAGGAAATGCATTAAGTAAACTAATGAACTGAAAGTTAACATGGCAACTACCTTGCTGCATACTCAGAAAAATGTTTCCCTGGCTGTCGTTGCCTCAATGTATGCAAATCACCACCAGGGCAGAATTCCATCACCAAGCATGAAAATCTGTCGGTCTCAAAATGAGTGTACAAAGTTGGCAAGAAAGGGTGATCCAGAAGTTGGAGAATCTCCCTTTCTGTTTGAGCCCTTGTTAGCTTCTTCCTACTTGCAAGAGATGCCTTATCCATCACTTTCATTGCAAAGTAGCACCTTGTGCCACTCAACTCTGAGAGATAAACACTACCAATATCACCACATCCAAGGCGTTTGAGTAATCGAAACTGACTCATACCCAAAATACCATCTCGAGATCGAATTGCTAGAATAGCCTTCCATCTAGGATCATTTCCCTTGTGTGGCTTATTTGCACTTCCGGTGATATTGCTCCAGCTGCTATCATCACTGACACCACTGCTATCACTTGCTCTACTAATACTAGTTTTAGTACTTTCAAGTGAGTCCCCTATCACACTGCCCTTTGCACTCTCACATGCCCTTTCTGAGCTAAGCATACCATCACTAGTAATCCCACTTCTATATGTACTTGTACAAGTGTTAACTATACTCATTGCAGTTACCACTCCAGTGCTATCGATGCTACTGTGAGGACTGACATTACCACTTGGGGGAAGGGAAGCATCCCAGATGCATTCCTTTTCATCAGAATCTGGTGGCAAAAAAGTGGTATCCATTGGCAGCAATATCTTTGGAACAGAAAATGGAGAAGATAAAGAATCTGATTCATTCAGTTCACTAGGAAAGCTCTTGTCTGGTGATAAAACAACTGCACTTGTTTTTGTAGGAGGACCTCGAATTGAAAGATCTTCTATAAATGGACCTTTTGTAGAGATTCCTTTCATTAAACATCCTGCATCAGATTTCTCTTGGTCAATTGCCACATAGACTGATTTCACCAGATCAGTATCCATTGGCTCTAGGGGATGACTTGCTCCATTGAAAGAACTTCTTCCTCCTTCAAAGGAGTCAACACTCCTGAAGCTATCAACCTCAGGGGTTGATTCATTTTGATCAACCAATGTGCCTTGTATTTCAGATTCCTTTAGAACAAGTGCATCAGCATTTTGAGATCCCCAAACAGCATCCGCACATTGTTCATTCCTTGAGCTACTTGCGTGCACGCTTGAAACCTTATGAAGAGAAGAAATTTGAGTGGATGGCATCTTCAACTCAGGGATCCTATCCATTTGGCGTAAAGCTTTATCATCACTTACGTTTGTCCAATCATGTGATTACAAGAACTCCGAATTCTGCTATAGCAAAAGCAGTAGATTACACAGCAAAGTCTCATTTCTTATCTTCCCCAAACTATAAATCAAGAGCGACTGCTAGCTTATTAACTTTGACACTGCAGACATGATGAATTCCAGAAGCCGAGCAGTAAATTCTCCACTTTTCTCTCCAGTAACCTAAAATACCAAAAAAAAAAAAAGAGAAACATTTATTAGAACAAATCTGATTAACTGATCTCCATTGCGCTATATCAGCCTTTGCAGCTTGTAGAAAAGATCAATAGCTGAAAAAAAACTCCAGAATAACACCTTCCGACTGTCCGTCATGCATTCCACAAAAAAGGGGGAAAATAAACACAAACGAAGCAAACTATAAAAAAAATGCAAAGAAACAACTATCCATCCCGCACATTCCCACCTATAGGGGGGGACAATTCTCCTAATAGGTTAAACAGTGGCCCTAAAGAAGAATGCAAGGAATGAACTCCTGAGATCTGCAGAACAAACCGGAGATTTCTCGTACAGCAACTGTAAAATTGGATGGCGCACGCCACGTGACAGGCAAAGCGAGTCCTCTTGGATATGATCAGCAATAGATCTCTTGCTCACGATCTTTAGGGTTACGGTTCCTCCTCCTCTTCCTCCTCTCTCTCTCTCTCTATTCTCTGCTCTGTTCAAAGAGAAAAAGAGTGCGGCAGCAGCACAGCAGAAGGAAAGAAAAGCAAAGCAAGTCTTAACTTTAGCCTCCATTTTGTTATTGTAATTCTCTTTTTCAGTATTATTATTTATTTGGGAAATTTTCATTCCACCCCCTAGCTGATCCTTTCTTTGCAAAATATCCTTTATAAGTTCCAAAACATGAAAATGACCCATAATTTTCAAATTATTGTCATTTTACCCTAATTATCAATACCATAGCATTACTTAATAAATTATCACTTGTTTACTACGTCATGTTGGACAGGTTTATCCTTTTCTTACAATTTCTCTCAACTATTTGCAATATCATGTCTTTCCATTTTTTTCTAAATCATGTAGAATATTATTACGAAGGTGAGTAAAAAGGTGAAATTATTATCGTGTAACTTAGTGATCATAAATTCAAACCTTAAAAATAATTTTTTTTAAAGTATAATAAGACGACTGCGTATAATAGGTCCTTCTGTATATCAGACTACCTTTGTTACGTAGAATCTTATTATAATAAATCAAACTTAGTATACATATTCTCCTAATAACTAAAACTCACAATAGACCCTATTTAAACACTAGACCAATTTAACTTGTTGATATGCCTAACTAAAGATAGTAAAGGAAGAAGCAAGTTTATATTCTATACTTAATTGGCAAATTAGTCAAACCACTTAAGCTGGCTAACTATGGAAAATTACCACCAAATCTAAAGGTGAGTTGCAATAATTGTTGGTCAAACTGACCAAGGGACTAGATCCAGTCAAGTCCACATTCACTATCCACTTTTCACTTTTTTGGTAAGAAAAACAAAAGATGTTGCTTTGCCTGTTAGGGTTTTGTCTTAACTTTGATGTGAACCACTCAAGACCTCTTGTGTGTCATTTTGGTCAATCACTGCAACCTTCTGAAGGGCAAAGTAGAACCAGCACAACTCATTTCCATTTTAGATGATAATGACCATTTTTACAAACTATAATTGATGATGATCTACATAAGTAGCATGAAGGAGGGAAGGCACATGGCATGCCTAAAGAAAAGAGAGAGATTTAAGAAAAAAATTGGTGCAATTTGATTAGAAAACAAGCTTTAGATATTGGTCAAGATTTGATGATGATATAAATGGTGTGAAGATGCTTTGGGATCTTCCCATTGAATTCAACAACCTAATACTTTTACTTTTGTTTTTTTTTTTAAATTTATTTTTTAAGGAGGAAGGGACTGCTTTTGGTGTTGAGTGTTGGAATTAGGGCAGTGGGGTGGTCCTCTGCCATGATTCCTTTGTCACTTTAGACAAAGTAGTGCAAGTGGTGGGACACAAGCTTGTCTCTTGCTTTTCAATCCATGGAGCGATACTGCCTCTTCCCTGCCAATGTGCAGTCACTCTCTTCTCTAACAACTATAAAAAGAAGGAATAATTATGAGAGAATTGGTATTGTTCATTGATTAATCTAGATTTTTCACTTTACTCTATAGTTTACATTATTTTACATGGTGAACCCTATATCCTTAATGGTTTGAGGGAGTTAGGAAAAATAGTTTGCAATTCAATTGAAAACATAATAATAAAACAAATAAATGTTCTCATTATGCCATTTTTTGTCTGAGAAGGATTCCATTATACCTTTGAAGTCCATGTATAAATACACTGATACAGACATAGCAAATAGAAAAAATGTTCCACAGCTGTAAATCATTTTTTTAAGGACTCCATAAGCAAAATATAAGAAATGAACCATACAAACAGATTGTACATCACACTTGTTACAAGAGATGATTGTGCCACTGATAAATTACTTGATTGGCTTCATAGTATGATTTGCGTATTTGTGAAATTAGTAATGCTGGCCAATCATTATGCTGTAATTTGGTTTTACTAGATGAAAACAAGGCTCCCTTGGCGCACTGTTGGAGGTCTTGTTGATCTACCAAGTCCAATTCACAAGAGAATAAAATAAATATAATCAATCGTTGTGTAGAAAATGTTATGAAATTAACTTTTATGAGAACAAAATCAAGCAAATAGTATATAGTTGAGACTTGAGATCTCATTTGATGAAACCTTTAGGGAAGAATGGCTTGTCAAATATGGGCATGAGTTGTGCTTTGGCCATCTCCTTTCTCATATTCTTTTTCTCCCCTTTTTCAATAAGCTGCAAGTATTTATCATCTCTTAAGGACAAACCTCAAACTTTTTTGGTTATTTTCATATTGGATTATACTGACCTTTAGAAACTTTTCTTCAAACCTCCTGAGGATTTGCAAGGAATTAATCTTGCTTGCAATCTGTAGAAAATTCAACTTTCTTCAACTCACAGCTGTTCTTGCTCCCAAGGGTTTGTTTTTAATAGATAGATTTACTACCAGATGGTTATATCCTGCACGCTAAGCTGCTCTTTGCTCTGTGTGAAGCCTAATGTTCCTTGGCTTGGTCTGCTCTTTTACTGCTGGTTTTGGAATATTCTGTGGACAAACAGAATAATGTTCACTATTTGGGGTCAAAGACAGTAGTATTAGCAGACATGCCACAAACCATGCAATAATCATAGCAATCACCATGCTTAGACCAAAGCACAACATGTAAAACAATATAATTTGATCTAAATAAAAGTTATTGAGTTCTTCAATGTTGTCTTGATTTTTAAGATGATGTATGAGATCTATATTGGGGGGTGTAATACGTGGAGGATTAGATGTAAGCAAGGCAATGAAACACATTTTCTGTCAAATACTCTCCTTTGTCCTTTTTATCCTTGATTACCAAAAACCTCCTGACAAGTTGTAGTCGCCCCTCCAACGCTAATTTTATGTGTCTGCTATTGCATATATTTTCAACTAAATATTTATATTGAAGTGTATTATGACTATTAGAATAGTCAAATGCAAACTCTCTTCATCTCACAAGATTTATTAGAGGTTTCTGAAAACATATATTCGGAGCCATCAAAAGATAAAGGGGACTAATTGAAGGATTAGTGAAAGCATTACACTGAGAATGTGCAAAAACTGCAAGTGCACTTTTGTATTTCTAATAAGGGGGAAGTGTAATAATATTCCCTTATATTTGTGGTTCTAACAAGGCTAAAGAGATTTGGTTTTTGAAAAAGCTTAGAACTAATATATTGAATCCTCTAGACGAGGCTAAATTATGCTAGCAGTTGCTTGAGAGAATCATGTAATGTCAGTCATGAACATCTGAGGAGATAGGCCTGAATAAGAATTTTAAATGGAATCTAGATCATGTGGACTTCAACAAAATCTACAGAAGATTTCTATTTCTTATATTGGTACAGAAGCTCATATAGGCCAATTTATTACTTCATTTGGATGTTACAAACTATTTTCTAATTTCCTTTAAATATACTTTGGGCCCTTATCATTTGGTCCGGCAAAAGAAGTTACTTCCATAGAACGAGTTCATGCATCTATGGGGGAAATGGCTATTAATACACAGAGATTTCATAGTTAGGTTTCCAGACTTATTTTCAAGTCATCTAGTCTAAATTTGAATTTATAAAGATCAAATAAAAATTCATAAAGATTTAATTAGAGAAATGTAGGCATGGTAACTATCATAGATAACTTACTATTTTTAAGCAATAAAAAGTGCCAAAATGCCTAATCTAATGTCAAGTGATGTTGGAAGCCTCAAAATTTATCATTTAATTAAGTGAATTTCATTTGTCTTGAATTTCCATATTCAACAATTTAGAAATAAGATCCATCTAGTGATGCTCATTTTCTGATCTTAGTCCAATGACACCATGTCAAACGTATGAAAGGCACAAGCCACAACAAAATTGCAGGATGGATCCATTTGGCATGAGTGGCAAAGTAACTAAATAAAAGAAATAAGAATGGAAATTCCAAATTTACCTCCGTTATGCCAACTTGATTGTCCACAATCTACATGGATACTTAACCATTTTGGCTAACCACAGGTCAATTCAGGGTGCTCGGACTCTTGAGCTGTTGCTAAGGAGATTTATTTGACCATACAAGAAATAAACAAGCATTGGTCCTGTTATGGGCCTCGATTTACCATTAAGTTGCCGAATGATGATTTTGCTGATCCTTATCAAGCTGTAACGTAAAAAAGTGTCAGTCTCCACATGCATTCTCTGTCTTTCTGGAATAAACCATTTCATACAATGTCAAGAACATGCATCACTGCTCTATTTGATCACTGACACTCCATGAAGTCCTTGATTCAGAATTTTACTCCTTATTTCACCCTTGTTCATCCAGAATGCTAGGTTGGTTACTGAATGTAGTCAAAGTAGGATAACCAACTCACCATTGCATTGTTGAGTAGAAACATTCTAAGCAATTTGTGAGCTATCTACTTCCTCCCTGGTTTTGCAAAGGCTTTACTAATTAAAGATAGTGTGCTTTTCGAAGGAGTGAAACCTTTTTCAGCCATCTCTTTGAGCAGCCGTTTTAGCTCAAAGCCATTTGACAGTTTCGACCAGCCAGCAATCAATATATCATATGTTGAAGAATTGGGAGAAACACCTCTTTTATGCATTTCATTTAACATTTCTCCAGCCTGATTCATCATTCCAACCCTGGAAAAGTCACTAATAAGTGCATTATAAGTGCTAAGTTTAGGAATAAAACCTTTAGTGACCATTTCACAGTATAACCTTACTGAATCTTTACTGTGGCTTAGCTTAGCATGGGCAGTAACCAGTATATCATAGGTAAAATTATTTGGAATCAGCTTTCTTGTCTTCATCTCATTAACCACCTTTTCAGCTTCCTCTATCCTTCCCGAAGCTGATAGGCCCCCTAATAGTGTGTTGAAAGTTGCAACATTTGGTGATATGCCTTCAAGAAGCATCCGCGAATACATATCAAATGCTTTATCTAGATGACCATTCTTGCAATATCCCAGTATAAGTGCATTGAAAGTAATGATATCAGCCGTCAACCCTCTTCCCAACATCTCATTCAGAACAGAATTAGCTTTCCTTGTCATTCCAAGAGTACATAAAGAATGGATTATCATATTATACAGTGTGACATCAAGAAGAAATATATTTCCTATCTTCTCATGCATTTGCACTATCAAATCAGCCCTATTGCACTTTGAACATGCTTGTAACACATTGTTGAAGGAAGATCTTGGGCAAAAACCAGTAACAGTCATTTCAATCAATAAATCCACAGCACTGGTAATATTACCCACATTGCTGAAACCCTTAATTAAGGTATCGTATGTGATGACATTTGGTACCAGACCCATAGTTCTCATTTCTTGAACAAGTTTGAGAGCCTCATCTATTCTTCCTTGTTTACAGTGTGCGTTAATTAAAGTGTTGTATGTCACATTGTCAGGATTTAATCCCATATTTTTCATCTCAGTGAGAGAAGATTTTGCTTCTTCAAACTTCCCAAGCATGCAAAGATGATTTATAAATACATTATACATGACAACATCTGGAGCGAGATTTTTCTGTGTCATTTCCTGGCCAACAGTCAAAGCAGCAGATCCATTCCCAACTTTAAAGAGTCCATCCATCAAGGAGGTGTAATTAGCACAGTCCATCACTACACCTTTCTGTTCCATCTCTTTAAAAAGGCTTTCTGCCTCCTCCATTTTTCCATTCTTCCTTAATCCATTAACCAATGAATCGACCACAAATTTGTTTACTACCAGACCTTCCTCTGTCATTTTTTTGTACATCTGAAAAGCTTCTTCTAGGTTTCCAATCTTGCATAGGCCATCTATAAGTGTTCCATAAGTTACAACATTAGGAGAAAGATTTATTTCCTTCATCTTCTGCACAGTATCAAAAGCCTCAGAAAGCATTTTGTTTTTAATATACCCGTTGACGATAGAGGAGTATGTAACAACATTTGCATTCAGTGATTTCCTTTGCATCTCCAGGAATGCAGATTCTGCTCCCTTGACATCTCCTGCCTTGCAGCGCCCGTCAATCAGAGATGAATATGCAACATGACTAGGGCTGAGATTAGGGGAGCAAACCAACTGAAACATTTTTTCTGCTTCATCAACCTTTCCCAACTTAAATAGCCCATTCATGATGACAGTGTACAAAACCATATCCATCACAACGCCTCGAGTAACCATCTCACCGAGGACAGCAAAACTTTGCTTTGCACTGCCTGATTTAAGTAGTGCATCTATAAGAGTACAATACGAAACATGATTCAGAGCAATTCCCATCTTTGGCATCTCTCTAAAGAGCCTAATGGCCTCCGGCAACTTACCCTGGTTGCAAAGTCCACTGATGAGTGAGTTGTAAGTGACAACGTCGGGCAAGATCCCACTCCTAACCATATCTTCATAAAGAACAAATGATTCTTCTAGCTTCCCTCTCTTGCAATATTCACCAATAAAAGTAGTGTGTGTCACCACATTTGGGCTACTACTGGCACCAATTTCTTCAATCACTTTCCTAGCCCTACCAAAATCTCCAATTGTACAAAAGTGCTTGATCAAAATGTTGCAGGTAATTATATCTGGCAAAACATTCTCCACCCTCATACTCTCGACAAGACCTTGAACCTTCTCTAAATCCCCTATCTTGCAGTATCCATCGATCATGGTATTAAACCCAACCACATCCCTCTTGATCTCACCTCGAACCAGCATCTCCATCAACGACGCCGCAACATCCACCAGGTCTTTCCGGCAAAATCCTTTGGCCAAAATGTTGCAGCTAAAAGAATCGAGCGGAAATCCCTTCTTCAGCATCTCCGACAGCAACCCGACGGCAAACTCGGGCGATTCTAGATCACAAAAACCCCAGATGAGAGTGTTATAGGACACAGCGTCGACGTCTCCGGCGGAGCGGATGATTGAGAGGGCGGCGTCGAGGGAGCCCATCTTGCAGAGGGCGTGGAGGAGGACGTTGTGAGTGAAGGCATCGGGCTTGGCGAAGGCGCGGAGGAGGTCGGCGTAGATAAAGGGTACCTCTTCGACGAAGCCAGCCGAATTGAAGCAAGAAAGGAGGAGATTCCAGGAGCGGGTGGAGGGGCGGATGCCGAGAGAGAGCATGTAGTGGAGGGCACGGAGGGCTTCGTCAAGCTGGCCGCAAGACAGGCGGGCGCGGATGAGAGCACGGAAGAAGAAGACATAGATAGGAAACTTTGACGGCGAGGGGACGACGGGCGAGGCCACCGGTGGCGGCATGGCGGCGGGAGCAGTGAGGAAAGGTAGAGGTTAGGCTGTTTTTGTTCAAGACAAAAAATAAATAAATAAACAAAACATACATAGAAATAAAACAATAAAAAAAACATAAACTATATCTAACAATAATTTAATTTATTATTTGTTAACTTTATTATATTTTTGAATTTCTTTATCCATTTCTTTCCGTCTATATTTTGTTATTGATGGGCGGAGACGATAGAGATCACGTATCGGGTCCAAGACTTGATCAACACAAAGCCAAGTTAGCTTGGCTCATGATCAAGCTCAAGTCAAGTCAACGTGACTCAAGATCGAGCTTGGATTAAGTTAGTTTGATTTGCAATCAAGCTTGAGTCAGGCCAGATCGAGTTTAGATCAAGCCAATAGACCAAAAGGTGGAGCCATGCAATCATAATCTAACTTAAGGGATATTTGGCCAAAGGAGCAAGCAAGTGGGGGAAATGATATGGTATGTTTTGAGGATGCGGAAACGTACAAAATATGACATTGATATGTTTCGAGAATGTAAGATGATGCATTAAAAGTGTACGATATCAGAAACGTACAAAATATGACATTGATATGTTCCGAAGATGTAGGATGATGCATTAAAAGTGTGTGATATAGGAAACGTACAAAATATGACATTGATATATTCCGAGGATGTAGGATGATGCATTAAAAATGTGCGATATAGGAAACGTACAAAATATGATATTGATATGTTTCGAGAATGTATGATGATGCATTAAAAGTGCGCAACATAGGAAACGTACAAAATATGACATTGATATGTTCCGAGAATGTAGGATGATGCATTAAAAGTATGCGACATCGGAAACATACAAAATATGACATTGATATGTTTCGAGAATGTAGGATGATGCATTAAAAGTGTGCGACATCGGAAACGTACAAAATATGACATTGATATGTTTCGAGAATGTAGGATGACACATTAAAAGTATGCGACATCGGAAACGTACAAAATATGACATTGATATATTCCGAGAATGTAAGATGATGCATTAAAAGTGTGCAATATAGGAAATGTACAAAATATAACATTGATATATTCCGATAGCGTAGAATAATGCATTGAAAGTGTGCGACATAGGAAACGTACAAAATATGACATTGATATATTCCGAGAACGTAGAATGATGCATTAAAAGTGTACGACATAGAAAACGTACAAAATAACATTGATATGCTCCGAGAATCTAGGATGATGCATTAAAAGTATGCGACATATCCTTTAAGAACTCCCTAATCACTCTCCCCAACTAGTATAAAAAGGGCGTTCGTACACGGATGGGGTACACACAATAGATTTTTCTTTTGAGTGCTAGAGAGATTTTATCAAAGTTCGTCTTGATCTTCCTTCAAACTATTTTGGTGGTGCTCTTAATTTTTTGAACGTGTTTATCGTCGCTTGAGACCTTCGTGGAAGCTGGATGGATTCTCATCGGGGGTCAGAAGCCTTTTAATTCGTTGTTCGATTTGAAAGGAACAACTCATTAGGATCTAATCTGATAAGAGCTGACCTAACAAAAGCTAACCCATCATAAATCGATCCATCAAGAGCCGACTCGATAAGAGCTGATCCGATAAGAATCGACTCAACTTATATCTAATATACTAGAAGTATTTTAATTACTCCGACTCATCGATGAGTCAGTCCCTCCAATCCGATCAGTTATTTTGGCATTACTCTCGTTCCCATGCTCATTGTTTTCCAAACCCATCGAACCTTAGCATACGTGCTAAATATAGTAAAGGAAAAAAAAAGCCAAGAAA